>JASKGO010001382.1:0-10784 GCA_030556065.1 Holobus sp. GC000080
AGGGTGTTCAAAAAATGAAGCCAAAAATAGCAATAGAAAAACCGCTATAACTTTAATTTTTCAAATGGAAACCATAATTTTTTATTACGAGCATCAAATAAACCATTACTGAAAGGTATTTTCTTCTAGTTTGTGACAAAAGAATAAAAAAGTATGTATTAGGGCCTAATTAAAAGTAAAATAAAATTTATGGGGTGCCATTTAAAATAACGAAGTTGGTAATGACTTCCGGTATAAGCGGAAGTGCCGCCATCTTGAAAAAATTACTATAAAGTATAAACTCATCCAATGGATAAAATGCTTTACTGAAAATTTCAATACTCTAGCTTACCTTGAAGTCAAAAATATTTTAACGCCCGGGTTCCATCAATCGCCCTGTATAGCTGAATTAATTTTAAGACACTATATGACACTATCATATATTATTTCTGCATGCAGGTCCATTAAACCTGTTAAATCACACCAGGCCGCGACTCTGGTTAACGAACGGGCGAAACTTAGCTCGAAAGATCGTGCACAATTGTATAATTTGTTTTAGAGCGAGTTCGCGTTTTCATTTTCCTTTAATGGGAAACCTTCCTGAGTCGCGCATCACTCCCAACTTTCCATTTTTGAATACCAGTATTGATTATGGCGGTCCTTTTATATTAAAGACTAGTAGCACTCGCGGAAACAAGCAATTCAAGGCGTATCTAGCTTTATTTGTATGCATGGTAACGAAGGCTGTACATCTGGAATTAGTCACATCATTGTCATCAGATGCTTTTTTAGCTACCCTCCGTCGCTTCATCGCGCATCGAGGGCAACCGCTAAACATTTACTCGGACAATGGCACAAATTTTATTGGAGCAAATCGCGAACTTAAAGAAATGTATCAATTTTTGCGAACTGCCAGTCATGAAATCGGAGAGGTATTATCGGGAAAATCTACGAGTATTAGTTGGCATTTTAGACCACCTCGTGGATCTAATTTTGGGGGACTATGGGAAGACTCCATTAAATCGGTAAAAACTCACTTGAGTCGCGTTATAGGGGAGCGAATTCTAACATATGAAGACTACTCCACTCTTCTTACGCAAATTGAGGCCGTGGTTAACAGTCGCCCGCTATCGCCGTTATCAAGCGATCCCCATGACTATTATCCCTTGACACCAGCGCACTTTTTAATCGGAAGACCACTAACCGCTGTCATTGAATATGAAGTAACTGAAATTTCTGATTCGAGACACAATGCATTCCAACGAATCCAGTTCATATATCAGCATTTTTGGAAAAGGTGGGCCAGGGAATATATTCACACCCTACAGCAAAGGCCCAAGTTGAAAAGGCAAGGAACGGCTCGGCAAGTAAAAAAAGTAGACCTAGTACTCATAGCGGGGGACAACCAACCGCCATTACGTTGGAAAATGGGCAGAAGTATCTGAGTTGCATGGAAGAGACGGCATTGTGCGTGTGGTGACGATCACAACACCTGAGGACCGTGAGATGAAGAGACCCGTAACCAAAATCAGCCTGCTACCGAAACAAGAGCATCAAGAACCATCGGACATCAACCAAGAAGATGCAGTTGTTACTGAAATCTAATTGTTATTCGTAGTACATGGTTATTGTCCAGTTTTAATATTCATTTTATTTAGTTTATATGTTTTTTCTTTTATTTACCAATTATTGTACCCGTCATTAAAAACATCAACGTTTTCTGATTGAAATAGCATATTAGTAGAGCACAAATCTTTTAAACATTGATGAAGGAATTTTAAATATAGGAGATTCCTATAGTCTCTGTACATTTCAGATAACATTCTAGCTGTATAACATTTATCTTTTTGAGCACTTAACGCAAAATGAAGCTTTAGCTTCAGCCACTGAATTAAAAATTTTTCAACGCATGGGAATCTCGCCAGCCACCTCGTCGAAGATGGCTGATTTAATTTGTGGGGTTTTTCTCCATTATTATGTGGCGTCAGCGAGCCACTTCCGTCGCAGGTTTTCGAATGTAGTTCAATGCGCCTGGTTTCCGCAAATTCCGCAAAGGTGTCCGAATTTGTCTCGCGACCGTGTGAAGTCCCAGGAAGACGAACTATGCGGTATTGCTGCGATTGCAATATTTTTCCTTATATAGTTGTAATTGCGTATCAATAAATATACTATATTTTCGTACTCGTATGATTGTGTTTCTACTACCCACAAGCGACAAAATTAATTAAATTATATATTGCTTCGTAATTTAATTTTCTTAAAGGGCTATTGGAAAACCAGTTATAGTTTTCCCTTACTAAAAAGTCCAGCGAGCTAGGAAGTTCTTCTGAGGCATGATTGCTACATAAATGAATTGAGTGGCAAACGAATTTTATTAATTGCAATGAAGGAAGTTCAGTTTTAATTTTGGTATAGACAGAATTGTATTGTCCAACCATGTTATTTGCTTCATCCGTTCCAAGCCCAATTAATTTATTATAATTAATGCCCGCATCAGTTAAGAATTGTTTTAAAGTGGTCATCGGCAGTTGTCCGGCCGACTTCCACAATTCCCAAAAACGATGTTTTCATTCTGCCGCTATTGTAACTGAAGTACCTCATCATGTTCTTATTAATGGAGACATCAGTTAACTCATCAATTATTAGAGACTAAGATGAATTCCCGATATCTTTGGTAAGCTCCTTTTTCATGGCCGGTGAGATTACCTTTTTAATGAGTGTAGCACATTTGGTTCTATGCATATTAATTTTCTTGGACACCAGGATAAAAATTGAATTGAAAATATCAGTTAAGTGATCAGTAGATCTTATTGCAGAATGACAAGCAATGTAAACGGCTATCTTTAAATCCAATATTTTTAGTTCACTGGATATTTGGGATGAAGTCTCAATACCTAAAAAAATTGCGATTAACAAATAAAAATTAAATATAGTTTTGCATTAGGTACCCATATTGATCAAAGTTGATTGCGCTTTTAGCGGCATCAAACCTTTCATATTTTTTTTGTGCAAATCGGTTGCAGAATGCTTTTTCAAATCGGCCCGCAACTCCGATTTACGCACTTTACAAAAAGCCCCCGTTCTTAACTGGCTTTCCTTTAACCACCTTATATACAAAAACTAGTTAGTAAATAAATAGGTAAAAAACGTAAAAAAAAAAAGAAATCGAACTCTAAATAATTATTTCGTTTTAGGATGTAATTAATAATCTAAGCAAATACTTTACCTTTAAACACAAGCTCATTTTCCCAGTCTTTCTTATAATATTTAGTTAATTTTGCCCATTTGCTCACACGGGCGGCTTTTTTTAAATCCATATTTCACTTCTAAATCAATTCTCAAGATTTATACAAAATTAACCAAAACGAACTAATAACTTGGTAATAACGTAAGAATCGAGATACCGGGAGACGAGAGACAAATTTTCTAAGATGACAGTTGACAAGTCTCATGATTGGCGATGATTGGTAAATTTTTGAGGTTACAAAGTGACACGTGACTGCAGCGGCTGGTAGTCGAAACGCCGCGCTCATAAATTGGCTCACTTGTCGAGAACGTGCGAACGTAATTGATTTGAAATGCAACTCGCTACTTTAATGGCGACTCTGCTACTTTAATTAAATTTTGAGACGCCACCGTTGAATTGAAATAGCCCAAATGGCGATAAATCGACCAATCTGGCAACCCTGCCCATACTGATCGGTCCGAAGTCCATAGTCCGAACCACTGAGCCACGGTCCCTATTCACGAACATTTACGCGTTCAATAGTTATCCTTTATTTCAAACGGAGTCGCTAGACGGCCCCATCACCCATATATGGGTTGAGAAAATGGCCACCCTGTATACATATTCTAGAATTTAAGCTTCTTAAGTAACCTGGTTAAGAAATTAGAAGGGGGGGGGGTTATATGATCGCACTGTATAATAGAGATAACAAAAATTATTCAAATAAATAATATTAAAATTTTAATCTCTTGAATAAATTAGCGCATAATTTTAACGTAAATAATTTAACAAGATGAAATTTTCCAAAACTGACAAAAAAAAAACGCTTAAAAAGTTATCGCGAATAGTACCTCAGCTCCCGCAGAAGTGGATCCGGTAGAACGGTGATAACGATGTATGCCGGCGATGATCAAGCCCTTCAAATATCCACATCTGTGTTAGGCCCTATGAAATATACTGTTTTCAGGCACACAATATATTGTGTTTTTTTCTTTTATTACCACGCCGTTTTATCTTTATCACTTAGAAACTGGTGTTCCTCCTTTGGGATCCAAGAACCGAGGAGTTCCTCTTGCGGTGTCTTGGGAAACGGTGCAAGGTAGAAATTCCGACGACAATTTTCGGTCCGCCGTATTTCGTGGGCATAATCGACCTCGCTCTCTCGTAGAACCTCGCCGTTTTCTTAGTAGTAGTAGTAACTGTTTTTTTCTGTGCTTTGAACACAGAAACACCAAAGGTCCTTCTGCCATGGTGATGGGGATGCCTACCCAAACACCACTACCCCAATGAAGTATTATTATAGTTACACTATAGTGTAAGGTAAGCTATTATAACACTTCTTTGCACTACCCATATCTTGCCGGCCGTGGGGCTCGAACCTATGACGTTCGGTATAGAAACCGGAGTTCGAACCACTGAACATAGTTGATGTTTTACATATATATAAGATCTGTAAATTTGAGGAGGTCAGTCTCGGCCAAGCCTCAGTAAGGCACACAGTAATTAAAGTCACTACAATCCTACTGAGATCTTTGGCGTTATTTTAACAACTAAGCCAAAGTGGCGCCCTTTTAAAGTTATTTTCACCGTTGTCCATCACTTTTGAACTCGCTATAAGATACCCTGGAGATGCTGGCTAGCTAGGGCGAAGAGCTACGCAACAGAATTGGCACCCAACGTCGTGGCTTTTTTTGGAAAAGTGAAGGTTGAAAACTATGAAACGAGTGAAAACACCGAAGCTGGATACAATTACAGCGATGAAGTGATCGAAGAAAGTAGTAGATCAAATAAAAGTAGACTGAAGAGCAGTAAGAAATCAGAAAGAAAGTTTTGATGATATATTCGCATGGTCGAAATTGTGAGCAATAAAACCGCATGGTCGAGGAGCAACGGAAATTGATAAGCCGCCATAGTTAAGTCCTCTGAATTCGAATTAGGTCGAAGCTGATCGGGACCGGATGCCAAAATTTTGAGTCGTCGATTGGATGGAGTGGTGGTGCCGGCAATTCAAATTGGTCGAAGCTGATCGGGACCGGTCGCCAAAATTTTGAATCGTCGAGTGGACGAAGAGGTGGTACCGGCTATGTTGATGTTTTGAATCGTCAAGAGGATAATAAGGTGGATTGTTATTGTTTTGATTTTCGTTGGAATTTATGGATTCGACCATTCGAACTGATTGAATCTTCTTCGGAATGTGATAAGAAGAATTCGTGAAGTATTTTTACATCGTCGTGGGCCTTTTACACTCGTTTGGTCTGTTCGTTATTTATTCTTCAGTCAATAGTATTTATTTAAGTTTTTTAAAGTCTATTTATATCATATAGTTTTCAAAGTTTATTTATATTAAGGCTGGTATATTCTTAATTTTAATTGCGCTTGTTTTAATTTTAAGCATGGAGTTGAGGTTGAACGATTTTAGATTCTTTGCGAATCACGATATTGATTATGAGCTACGAATTCGAGACATAAAGGTTGCCAAAGGTGCTCCAGTTTGCGTAAAGAGGAAAAAACTGTTTGATGTTATGGCAAAAGAAGACATCTCAGCCCAGTATGACGCGCCACAAGGAACAAATCATATTGAAGAATTAGAAATTTGTTTGGAAAAGGTAGATCTCCTAAATCAAAAGGTTGATTCGTTTGATGGTTATAAACAACTGTTGCTGTATAGGGAATGTTTCGTAAGTTTATTGCATGTGCTACCAAGGGCTTACCGTATTGTGATTACAAATGATCCAGATAATGAATTTACCTTAAAAGCGTTGATTAAAATATTGCATGAAATCGAAGAAAAGTTTGAGCAAAAATGTATTCAATTTTCTAAAGTTTGTGAAAATGATAGAATTGCGCGTTCTAATCGATCAACTCCTAGTCCTATAATGCAATCCGGCCAGCAAGTTCCGGCAACGTCACGACTAACACCTCAGTGTTCGCGTGTATGAAAGTTTTACTTGGTAGGTTACCACAACGTCCGTCTGAAAGTGAAAAAGTAAGAATTTTGAAACGCAATTTAAGTCCGTATTACATTCATTCTCTGGGGTTGACTGAAGTTCGAACAGTTGAGGAGTTGATGAATGCATGCAAACGATTGGAACAAAACCGAATGCTAGCACGGGAAGATTCATCTAATCGAAGAACCGATATCATTGAAAAAGGCTTAGCAGGTCCTGTCTCGCGACTACCCAAGCAAAGAAATCTTACCGGGGTCGAAATTGTATGTTATAATTGTAACGCGAAAGGCCACCGTAAACGAGAATGCAATAAGCCTCGGAAGATTGAATGTTTTGGATGTGGAAGGCAAGGTGTGATGAAAAGAGATTGTAAGAGTTGTAATGCGGGAAAAGAACGCGCGAGTTCTTAAGTCGGCGAAGTCCTCGCGATCAACAGCCGAGCCGTAGTATGAATGTGCATGAAGATGTTCAGTTGAGTGAAAGTGATGAAGGTGATAAGCGTCCGCATGTAGAGAGATTCTAGGAGAGACTTATACAGCACTTTTGGATTCAGGGTCCTCCAGAACAATAATTGGTAGTAGTTGCGAAAGGAATTTGAATGAATGTGGTTTTGAAACAGAAGCGTGCGAACAAATTCAAGTGCGTACTGCATGTGGAAGTACCGTTTGGGCTAAGGGAAGAGTGAATGTGCCTTTTTCCTTTGGTAATGAAAATGACTTGTTTGAGTGTTTAGTTATTCCGTCAATGACCCATGAAATTGTTTTAGGAATCGATTTCTGGAAGAGATTTGGCCTGCTAGATTTATTACAGCATGAACTATCGAGAAATGGTATGAATGTATTGGATTTGAAAAATAAGTTTGGTAAGGCTGGAAATTGTGGTATGTCTGATGTTGAAGGAGGGTCAAAAGAGGTAATGAGATTGAAACGGATTGCAAATGAGTATTTTGATGGAATGAGTGGAAGGCTCGGGAAAATAAACAATGTGGAGCATCACATTGACGTGGGTGACGCCGTACCGATAAAACAGAGATATTATCCGGTCTCGTTTCCGTTAATGAAACTAATGCATAATGAGCTCGATCGCATGTTGTCACTTGGGGTAGTTGAGAAATCGTATTCGCCGTGGTCGTCACCAGTTGTACTAGTTAAAAAACCAAATGGCACGTATAGGTTCTGTGTTGATTATCGTAAGTTAAATCAAGCCACGAATTCAGACGCGTATCCGATGCCGTATATGAATAGCATTTTAGATAAGTTGCATGGTGCTCGAATATTAAGTTCGTTAGATCTCAAAGATGCGTATTGGCAGGTGCCATTATCGATGAGCAGCCGCGAAGTAACTGCGTTTACCGTACCCGGTCGTGGATTGTTTCAATTCCGACGAATGCCTTTCGGTGCGAAAAATTCTGGCGCTACTTTACAGCGGATCGTAGACGGTATTATAGGATGTAAGAACGAACCATATGTCTTTGTCTATCAAGATGACATCATTATTTGCACTCCCGATTATGAGACCCATGAATTAGTATTAGAGGATGTATTAAAAACGTTGAGAGAAGATGGAGTAACTTTGAACAAGAATAAATGTAAAATTGCACGCGATGAGGTAAAATATTTAGGATTTGTTGTTAATAATGTCGGTTTGCGCGCTGATATGGATAAAGTAAGAGCTATAAGAGAATATAAGAGACCGCAAAGCGTGAAAGTTGTTCGAAGATATTTGGGGCTTGCATCGTGGTATGGAAGATTCATCAAAAATGTTACTACTATTGCGGAACCGTTAAATCAAAAGTTACGGAAGCGTCAAAAATTTACGTCAAAAATTGTCTTATTTCACCACCAATATTAGCTTGTCCGAAATTTGAACTACAATTTTCAATTCAAACCGATGCATCCACGGTGGGAATCGGTGCCGTGCTTTCTCAAAATCATCCTTCAGGTGAGAGGGTTATAGCCTTTGCAAGTCGTGCAATAAGTGAATGTGAGAGGAAGTACTCAGCAACTGAGCTTGAATGTTTGGTCGTGTATGCAGTTGAAAAATTTCGAGGGTACGTTGAGGGATCAAAATTTACGGTTATAACTGATCACGCTGCATAAAAATGGTTATGGAATGTGAAAATTGTTAATTCTAGATTGAGTCGATGGATTTTGCGGCTTCAACAGTTTGACATGGAAGTTATTCATAGGAAAGGGGCGGAAAATCGGGTAGCGGATGCTTTATCACGGGCAGTCAATGAATGTGTGGGTGTTGTTGATATCGAGGCGTCGAAAGTAACGGATAAGTGGTATTTGGAAATGGTTAGAAAGGTTGAGCAAGAACCAAAAAAATATCCTACATTCAAAGTTAGTAACGGTTTGTTGTTCAAAATTTTAAAGCCGCAAAAGTTATATGTAAATGACGATGATCAGTGGAGATATGTGGTGCCAAATTACAAGCGAATCGAGGTGTTAAAAGAAATGCATGATAATGAAACATCCGGCCATGTTGGTATGCATAAGACGTATTGTGCCACAATTAAATTGTATTATTGGCCAAAAATGTACTGTGATATATGTCGGTATGTGAGAAATTGCGAAGTATGTATGCAACATAAGAGTGAAGGGCGTAGTCCAGCAGGGTTAATGCATGCTTTTAAAGTCGAGCGTCCCTGGCAATTAATTTCTACTGATCTTCAGGGTCCATTTCCGCTATCAAAGAAAGGTAATAGATATTTGTTGGTCGTGGTTGATGCATTCACTAAATTTACGCTATTTTGGCCTATGAGAAAAGCTGACGGCAAGAAAGTGGCTGAGTTGATCGAACAGAATGTGATTTTAATGTTTGGAGCTCCTCAATCCATAATAACCGATAACGGGAAACAATTTGTATCACAATACTTTAAGAACTTGATTGCTAGTTATGGCGCGAAAATAGTCACTACTGCTGTTTACCATCCACAAGCAAATCCTACCGAGAGATACAACAGAATAATAAAAACAATGATGGCTTCTTACATTCGCAATGATCAACGCGAATGGGATCAGAACTTGGGGAAAATTAGATTTGCGATTAACAATGCGTCTAGTGAAGCAACGGGATTTACGCCTCATGAACTAAATTTTGACAGGGAATTAATAATTTCGGGTACTCAATATGAATCACTCGCAGAGGATAGACAACCTTTTGATATAGGTGATAGGCAAATGCTAATTGAAAATTTAGGAAAGTTGCCCCCAATTTATGAAAATGTTCGGAAGAGGTTAGCGGAAAACAATAAAGCGTTGCGGTCTTATGATTTAAGAAGACGTGATGTTTCATACAGAGCTGGGGATGTCGTCTTTTACAAAAATTTCGTTCTTTCTAAAGGTGGTGAATACTTTTCAGCAAATCGGGCACCGAAGTATAGAAAATGTAAGATAAAAAAGAAAGTTGGTTATAATACGTACGTTTTGGTAGACTTCTTAACTAATAAAAGTATTGGAAAATATCACGCATAGGATTTAAAATTGTATGATGATAGGATAAATAAGTAGAGTTGGTTAAATGAAGTTAATTAGTTATTAGTTGCTATAAGTTTATATATAATATATATATTTTTTTAAGGTAAAGTTGTAGTTTAAGATTGTCGATTGTGCTTATACTGTTTTTTTTGCTTTATTTTTGGTAAGAAAAAAAATACCGGTAGAATAGCTAGTGAAAATTTGTTGAAAATTTTGTGGGGTATTTTTATTTTATTTTTGGGGGGGGGGGGTGTAGTTTAGCGTATATGTAGCGTATATATAGTTGATGTTTTACATATATATAAGATCTGTAAATTTGAGGAGGTCAGTCTCGGCCAAGCCTCAGTAAGGCACACAGTAATTAAAGTCACTATAATCCTACCGAGATCTTTGGCGTTATTTTACCAACTAAGCCAAAGTGGCGCCCTTTTAAAGTTATTTTCACCGTTGTGCATCACTTTTGAACTCGCTATAAGATACCCTGGAGATGCTGGCTAGCTAGGGCGAAGAGCTACGCAACAGTATAGCAATAACAATGGTCTGGATAATTTTGAGGAATAATGCTGCAACTAAATGTAATTTCGAACGATAGATGATCACAGAACGTAAACCTGGAAAGAGAGATGCATTTTCAATATTCTTTTCTATACATTCTTTTTCGTATACATGAGGATATCCGGTGTGGTATTTTTATTATTTGTCATTATAAATGTAGGGTTTATTTTGTGTTTCTTGAATATGGAATTTGCTAGGAATGATTGCATTGTTTTTTCTTTTGCTTGGTTAAAATTAAAGTCTCCTATGATAATTGAATACAGGTACTTCGCTGCTTTTGTAAAAATTGTGTTATTAATTCTATTGTGAGGGTGAATGTAAACAAGGAAGATATGTAGTTTATTTCCAAGAATAATATTTGTGATTGAGAAGTGGGTGCATTCATTATGTGGTTGATTACTGGGGCATTCTCTGTGCATATTCTTAATTTAGGGTTGATCAAAGCTAATGATCCTCCTCTGGGGTGGTTGGTTATCTGGTACCCGTTCGATTGTATGGTAGACCAATTATTGTACTTGACTATTTTGTTATCTTTAAGTTTTGTTTCAACAAACAATGCCATTTTAATATCAAAACTTTCTATGTAGTTATTTA
>JASKGO010001383.1:0-16987 GCA_030556065.1 Holobus sp. GC000080
CACACTTTTTTACACATCTGGTTCGACCCACCATAAATTACTTTTTCCGAATTACCAAACATCTGCATGCCATTTCTTTACTTAGAAATCCCTTTTTCATCCCACACAAACAACAAATAAAACCCCCTCGACTAAAAACATAATCTATTGCCAAAATTAATTTAGGGAATTTGGGAAGCGAAAAAAAGAAACTTTCCCACTTTACTTTTAATATGACTTCGAAAATCCGGCATATAAAAATATTATGACACACAGTATAAATTTTAATAAACGTAAATAAAAACGGGCCGACCGAGCAAGCAAATCAAACAAAATTTCCATGAATAAAAAAACAGCGATTGCAAAATGGACTGCTAGCATACAACGTAGGTAAACTCGTGCAACATACAAAGAAAAATCATTTATTTTTTCAATTAATACCCTCTTTTGTATTTTTTTTTCGTCCGAACAGGGGTGTGCTCTCTGCATTTGAATAAAACGCGTTTGCTGATACACACGAAGGTACAAAGCTCCGCTGGCATCGTAGATCCGAAATCTTGCGATCGCACAATGGGACACGTTTCTAATCAAAGCATCCTTATTTACACATCGCTTCAATTTCCTCGAGTGCTTCGATGTTGACCATTGTCCATCCGCCGAAATAAGGGCGGATTAATGCGGGTGCCCATTAAAATTCGATTACTTTTATAATAAACACCGGACTCGCTTACTCTCTTTATCAATCCCTCCTCCGTCTCTGCCGTTCTCCTAATCGAATTTCCGCACAGACAATATAATAATATTATTCGGTGCGATCCACCCGATCACCCGGTCGCATTCGTCGTGACTTATTGCCCGGTCGGAAACTAATTCGGGTCACTCGTTCGCAGCAGTCTTAACTGCAGCTAAATAATATATTAAGTACGTCTTAACCTCTATTAAGTACGTGCCGCTTTGGCGAAAGCGATAATAAATGACGTCTTAAAGGATGAATGCTATCAGTGCTTGACCGGCGCCTTCGCAAACCGCGGCAGTTTCTTAAACGCCGTATATTTCTCCGCTGCTGCTTCGTTTCTCTCCGTAATTACTACTGCTCGTAAAAATTCATTACCGGGCCGGAAATGTAAAATTTTAATCCCGGGCATCCGCCTGATTTACATATACTTTACGGAAATTTCTTATTTTTTCACTAAAACTTTTTCATTATTTTTTTTTTATTTTGGTATAAAAATAGTTGTTTTTATTTTCAATTTTATTTGAATCATTTGAATCAAATAATTATTTTTTATATTCTTGGAAATTTTAAATTTACTTCTTGTTCAAAAATAAAAAAAAAATCTTGAAATGCAATGAAAACAGAGAGAATTTTCGTAGAATTTGCAGCGAAACGTAAAACGTGAACGCAAAAATTTAGCGCAAGTACCATAAAAATAGATTTTTTTATAATTTCGAAGCTTTTTTTGCGTCGCAGCGGAGCGGCATCTCGTGAAAGGGCGCACACGGAGCGCACAATGCAACGGCGGAGAGGAGAAAATAAAAAGCGACGGGAAAAATTACTCGGGCGTGTGCGGATTTCTTCTCCATGGACGGTCTTATTCTTCGGCGAAAGCGACCATAAAAAGGAAATTAGGTGTATTTTTTTATTGCCGACTCCACCCATCATTTATACAACCCTTGGAATAAATGTGACACCGTAAAATTATACCTAGTCGCTAGTTTTCAGTTTCAAGTTCATTCGAGCCGAGCCAAACGTGACTCGGATGGCAATTTTCTGCACTTTCATCATCGAAAATGGCGCATGCAACTATACCAATGCATTTACGGCGATGCAGTTTCGGAGAATGTTGCTAGAAGAAGCACAGTGACCGGTGCAAACAATAAGCAAGTATATAGCAAACAAATAACGGAAACAATTAAAGTGGCGAGCAGTTTATGAAAACGCACAATGGCACGCACACACACACATTCGCTCCCTCCCGGAGTGGACCTGAACCAATTTCATTTCGTAATTAATTCCGGCTTTGTTTATAACTTTGTTAGTGGTCGACGCACTCGTTTTGCAATTCGCTAATGTCCCCTTTCCGTTTCTCTCTTTCACTTATAGCTTTACTCTGTCGGTCCTTGCAATTCCTTATTTGCGGCAAATAATTCGCAATTACTGTTTCTCTCGTTTCGGAATTAAACTGTTGCTTCCTTATAAGCGTTCGAAGAGAAATTCGTTTCTAGGTGAACACCACCGAGACGAACTGCTTTTACAGTGACCGCACGTAAATACATGCACATAAAAAGGGCCGCTTTAATTTAACTTTGTTTTGCAATTCAATTACGCGCTGCCATCATTATAATTGCATGCGCACACACTTTCCTCTAATGCTAATTGAAAACGCTTAATATTTCATGCCAACTATAAAATTTACCGCTGCATTACATTATGCGAATTGTGGACTTGATACCCTACTGGAATATTTGCCTTGTTAAATAAATATATTTACACGAAACTTTAATTAAAAACATTATGCATTTGTTATATATATATGCGGTGGGAAATTAAAATTTCAACTTTGAAAGTATTACTTTTACTATTGTTAACTCTTTTAGACCATTTCAAAATGGAAACTTTAATTTAAATGCTAAAAAATAGTAATTCTTTTTTCAGAAATTGTGTACTACATTAAAGTTTCCAAAGAATAAATTTATGAAATTACGTGATGAAGTGCAACGGCGTGGAGGGCAATTTGAGCAACCCTTTTTTGACGTCTTGCAAACATTTAGATGGAAAATTCTGCGCGGGCCCGTCGTTCGCTCGGTTCTTTGCAGTGTGCACGCGTGTAAAGATAGGACGACAAAAACCATGAACAATGATGATTCTGAACGCTAACGACCTGTTACATTATTCATATCGGACCACTTAACTAAATCCACTGCCTGTGCTTATACATTCGTCTCTCCATGTATTTGGTCTCTCCTCCGACGTATTTGCCATTTGCCTCTGGGCCACCCTCTCAAATCTTCGAGAGGTTTGTTTTTTAATTTAAAATTTATCGAGCAATTACTAATTAAAATTACCATAAAATCAATTTATCCACATTTGAAATATCGGTAAATTTGAAATTTAAATCAGCGAGAAATTTTTATTTTTCAAACAAAATTCATTTTAACATATAAAAAAAAATTAAATTTTAAATTGATGGCACTTGCTTTGTTAGCATTGTCTCTTGAAAGTGTACATGAATATTTAGTTAGTGTAGCAAAAACTTTAAAATTAATAAACAGTAAGTAGTTTTGCGTAGCTACATGTAGGTATTTATTAAAGTCGCGTGCATGTTTCAAGTAAAAGTTATATAATCCTTTTGCGAACTCTTAGGGTGTAAAGTTCTTCTTCTTCTTCTGCTTCTTCCTGAAAACCTGTCAGAACTTTCCGCAACTTCACATCGCTAAACATCAGCGTCATCATCACTCGAAATTAATTCGAAACTTGGCCAAACTGAAGAATCACCCTTAAATATTAAAAACTTTTTCTCGAAAAGTGTACAATAAAATATACAGGTACCTGAGGATGCTGTTTCAAGGATGCTTTTTTTACTGATTTTCAGTTTAAAATTTTCTAATTTTTTTTTTTTTTATTTTCTTTATTATAACTACTGCTTCAAATAAATGTAAATTCATTACATTGAGCGAAAAAAAAAACAGCAGCAAAAAGATGATTTAGTTCAAATTAAATGCACCGTAAAATCTAAAGTTTAAAAGATCAAAGGGCCCGGTTTGTTATCTAAAACAGTTTAAGCCCGTACTTTAAAGTATGCATAGAGTATTTGCTAGGTATTTTATTTTCGTCGGCAGATTCTTATTATTAAATAGAGCAAATTTACATTAAAGAAGTAAAGCAAACGCGGAGTGTATAGTATTCGCCGCCCCCGGCGCGGCGGCCCGAACCCGTAAAGACTTGCTCGCTGACCGGAAACTGCTCTCTGTTTGCCTTAACATGCGTGTGCAGCGCTAACGGAGGGAATTTCGGAAAATAACATTAATCCTCGAGGACATTCACCAAGATTTATCCACTAATAATAATGATCCGTTGATGACGTTTGCGCTGAGCAAATATTTTATCGCAGAGTTACTGGACGATTCATAATACTCTTCGGTAATTGTCTTCATTTATTTGCGACTAATCTTCTTTCGCTTCTTAGCCTTTCATCTGGTGCCACCGCTGCTATAGCTACTGTAAAGTAAAGCGTTCATGTTTTTTTTCTTCCTTTTAAATTCACGTCGACGGTAAAAAACTTGGTGCTCGTAAAATGAATTGAGCTCGCCGGCAATATCGGAAAATGTGTCTTTATACGACGTACTTGAAAGGGCAATTTCCATTCCGTCGAGCACATATGATAAAATTTAATTAACACGACCAACTTGCATGCTCGTCCTTTCTTTCTCTGCAATTTCTCCGTCTTCTTCTTTTCGCTTTTCTTGCGCGCCAACTTTCGGTCGCGCTGCGCAAACTTTTCCCATTAAAAATAATATTAAGAATATTATCGATTTGCTGGAATATTACGCGCGGATGGGACCCTCTGCTGGGATTAATTAATAACTAACATACTTAACCCTTCTTAAGGTCTTATTAGTTTCCGAGTTACGGTTATCCGAAAACGGTCCTTTTGGGACTCATAGACATTCATTAATTACATTTTTACTAAATTATATCTAACGTTGATGCATCACTTCCGAAATTTCATATTTTCTGTATTTAGCTGTATACAGAGTGATACCGATACTTAAAAAGTTTGAAGTTTCTAGATGAGATCTTGAAAAACTTTCTAAGAGATCCTGAAAATGATTTAATAGATTTACAATTATTTAAACCATTGAATTAGAAGTGAAACTCTTAAAAGATAATATCACAACCCACAGTGGTACTAAAAAAATTGCATTGGTAATAGACCCTCCCTGATCAAAAAGTTAGCCAATTGTTGTTTTAATTCATCGGTTTTGTAATTCAGTAATTCAGAGTGGAACAAAATTTGTTTTAAAATCACTGTTCACCTTTTAAAGTGTTGTCAAAGTGTTTTCAAAATGAGAGAAAAAAAAGAAAATCTTTTCAATTGTTTTTTTTTAAGAAATGACTTGAACTGTGAAGTCATCCAAAATGATTTTGTAATAAAAATTATCCAAAAAGCAAAAGTAAACATGCGCCTACAGTATGTTAAAAATTGGATAATGCTTAAACTACTAATTCAGTGGTGCTTTTTTTTTAAACCTAAATTTAAAAAATGCAACATTTCGTAAACAAATCAACAGATAAAAACAAAAATAATTAGACTATCATAATGAAAATATGGATAGACTTTTGAAATATGTCACATGGACGATGCACCACTAAAAAAATTAAGGGTTGCGATGTAGCTTACAAATATGGGGATGTGGTCTTATATCTCAATAAAATTAATCCTATTAGATAAAAATTTATTGGACCAGCCTTTTTTTAAATTTATTTATTAGTTAACGATTTTAAAGGAGTGCATCTTTTTGTAGGAACATCCTGTATATCGGAAATAATTCTAAATTATTAATTTTGCTTTTTATTTCTATAATTTATATTAATGTAGAACATAAAGAAATAGTACGTGTGCCATAAAGAGTTTATAGTTTTAATTAACTCCATAATGTAGGTATTTAATTAGAATTTGGAAAGTTTTAATTTGTGGCCGAATTAAATTTCCTGGGAAATTTTCTGCATGTAAATATAATTTGTAACAGATGTGCGCGCCGCGAAATTTATATGTATTTTCATATGTACTCGTAGAGGTATACCCGTATGTATAAGTTATATTTTCTACACTAGTGCCACCCTCGTTCCTTAAAATGTCACCTCCTTAAACCGCCTTGTATTTTATTACCGAAAAATAAATTTTCCACCTAAACCCTGCACACATATAAAGAGTGTAACTTGCATTTAAGCTTCGAACGGTCTCCAAAGCTGCAAGTCTTTCTAAATAGTTTTTCCAGAAAATGAATTTATTTACCGTTGAACTTTTGCTTTGCCCGTCACTACATGAAGAAATATTAACTTTTTCCTAAAAATTGTTTCATTTCTTATCCATATATTTCTCTGAAATTTGTGGAAATGTTTTATGTTGTTTACGTAATCCAAAATTATCAGCATATTTTGTATTTGAAAATATATAGAATACAATCTTTTGTAACGGTAAAGAGGAGCCTTTCAAAAGAGATAAGAAAAGGTTTCGCTGGCAATTTGTATAGAGAAGTTAACGGTGAGCCCGGCGAAAGTTTCCGTTGCGAACTTTCAGCAAAGGAATTAGAGGTCCTAGCAGTGGCTTAAGCGAATCCTTTGCATGTTTTACTATCCACACGTGCTTGCAAAGCTTGCCACACCGCAAATTTACTCCTCTGCTGAGAATGCAATACGAAACAGATTTCGCTGTAAGCAGAACAACAGAAGCAGTCAGTGAGCGGGGAACAAAAAACGGCCATAAAAATAGGAGGAGAGGAGAAGTATAAGCGCAAATCGAATCGATTGCACAATTGGAAACAGATAGTAAATTCCATAGTCTTAGACCGCAACAGTAGTATAGATTTAGTAGCAACGTTGCGGTGAATTATAGAGTAAAAAGGAGTCGTCGTCGTTGGAAGAAGCGCTCCGAGCAGAATAAACATGTAGTATACGGAAGATGTATTACTTTTGCCAAGTGGAACGAAAAGATATTCACACAAGTTCCCTCTGTGCGTCTCGCTCTCGGAGCGAAATGAAATAAAACTCGGCGAGAGATTACTTGTTCGTTTATTGTTCGCCGTTATTATTTTAAGAGTTGTTTAAAGTCCCGATGGCGACTTGTGCAGATGTCGCTCCCGCGCCGTACATTTATATGCTACATGTGTAAAATAAAACAAAAACACCGAGCAAAAATTTCGCAATCAAAAGGCAAGTTTTATAGTCGTGCAGCACCGGAATAGTTGCGAGTTGATAAGTTGGTTTTCTTCTTTTCCAGCGCTTTTTTTTTATAGTGGCTCTAGTATAAACGGCCGCCGCCGCAATTCCCAACAGTACGTTTTAGCACTTTTGCTATTAGTATTGTCGATGTGTGCGCCCGTTTCCCTATTTATCTCTTCCTCCTGTGTGTGTGTGTGTGTGTGTGTGTTGGAATACGGGGAAAGATTACCTGCAACCGCCACCTACATCCCTATCATACGTCGTGTTTTACCGTCCGGAAACGATCTGCAGGAGTTCTCTCCCCCTTTCGCTTCACCAATTTTCGGACTTGTTTCGGCTTTCTCCAATTGTGCCCCAACACTGTTCCACTGCACAATGTAATTCTTCCTAAATCTTATAACTGTTCCTTTTCAAACTTTAGTTTTGCTTCACTTTTTCTTATTCCTGCCGAAAAGAGAGCCGTCTGCGTTGCAGTGAATAACTGTTGAAAAGTTGCTTTATTGTTTTCAATACAAGTAATTTATAAAAGTGGTTTCTTGAAGTATAGTTTTGATACTGGATGTTAGAAAAATAAACTTTATTGTGCTTCAACAATGCTTAATTTATTAATAAGTTTTAAAATTTCCTTGAGAATATAATGAAAGCTTCATAAGGAAGGAACTAATTTTATATCTTCGTTTATACCTATACAGGGTGCCATAAATAGTATTGAACGGTTCATTTTATTTTCACATCTTAAATAATTAAATAATTTTTTGTTGTCCAATTTAATTAATTTTTATCTGCTTATTTCTTAGTTGTTTATTATGTGGTAGAATCAAATGTTCTGTGTAAGGCAAAAAGCCATACTAAAATAAACTTATTTTATTTTTTATGAAACACTATGTTTTATTCAAAAAGATTTTTACTTTTTTATTTTTTCGTTTATTTGGAGGTTGCAGAAACCAAAATGTCTTTAAACTTAACAGTTTCCGAAATATGAACTTACAAAAATATAAGATTTTATGGCATTTGATATTGTAGCTTTTAAAATGCCAAATCCTAAAAAAACATAAAATGAAAATTTGAATTTTGAAATTATAATTTGGAATTAGAATTGCGTCAGAATTGTAATGGGAATGAGAGAAAGCAGAACTGATAAGACAGATGAATGAGACAGTAGAGTTGTGCCAAGTTTTTAAGAGGCATTTTGGAAAGAGATTTTTATTCACGTTCGAAATAAAGTTTGGAAAAGCCCCGATAAAATCGCTTATTTAATTCCACAAGTTGTGGCGGCCCAAAAATCCGCTGAAGAGATTCCTCCTTATCCACAGCCCGATATCTTGGAAGAGCTAGTCGGAGGATAGTTAGATGTAACAGCATTTTAACGACTTAGACTTAAGAATAATGATGTTAATTTTAATGCCTTTTTTATAATTTAGAGAGAAATTGGGACAACTTTTGGGACATTTTAATATTGCTTTAAAATTGAATTAGATTAGCTATTCTTTTTTAGAATAAAATATAAACTCTTTCATCTCAAATTAAGAACGTTTAGTTTGTGGTTTTCTAAAACATTCTCTTTCTTTGATTTTTCGTCCAATAAGTAAATTTTGAAATGAAATTTCAACCAACTTTTAAATGATTTTTTTTATTTTATTTTTTATTTTTACTTTGGGTTAGAAAATGGTCATTCTCCTTATACTTTTCGTTAACCCTGCATTTGCAATAAAAAAAATATGAATGAATTTATTTTTTATGGCTTTATTATAATTTTATTTCTGTGGTTAAAGTTTTTTATGCTATATTTTTTATTACAAGGGAATTTTGAAGGTAAAAAATAGATGGCAATAATAGAGTCCTTGGTGGAATAAAGTCGGAATAAGAAATGGATGGTAGCAAGTCACCAAAAAGCACTTTCACTTATTTTCGCGTCTTTTTCTTCTTGTGGTGCGAGTATATTTGGGGTTTTGATTGAATGAAAATTGCGCATTCTCCGTGAAATGATGTATCCGCGCTCCCTCACACACACACTCGCACGCACACCCACGCACGCACACAACCATTCGCCGAGGGAACTTTTTTCAAGGATCCACTTTGACAATTCTTCTTTAGAACCGAATATTTCTTCCCGAGATTTTTTTTCATATTTATTAATTATTTAAATGAGAAATAAGTTTTTTTTTGGGTATTTAGTTTTCCTTTGAATTATTTTATGTTTCCTTCTTTTTTTATTTACTATAAATAGCGGATATAAAATAGACAAACAAACAGGCAAACAAGTAAAGAGGAAAAGCCCCAAATATTGACCGTTGGAAATCCATAAAGCAGGTCCGGAATTAAAGAAAATACATGTCTAAGTTGCCAGCGAGCGGGGAATTAAAGTTCAAAGCTTTTAACATTATTTAATAGTACTTCCGGCATATGCATGCATATTTCACGAAATATCTTTCATCCTGCTGTACAGCGGCGGGATCAGTAAGAAGCGAACCTGAGGGAAGCCGCTTACTGTTACTAAGATAAGCGGATTTTAGTGACTTACGGCCTTCGTTTCCCGCTCTCTCTTCTCATATTATATACGTTCGATTCGCATGCGTGCGTATATAGCATAAAAGGCACCAAAGGTGGATTTGAAACATTAAAATGACCGTATTTTCCGAAGCCCGCATACACTTAAAGGACCCTTCGTCTCTTCTCTTCTCCATTCGAGAGCGTTTCTTAAAGTTAATAACGTGTCGAGAGAAGGATCCGACCACTATTTCTCAACTTTTAATCGCGCGATTTATAGCTCCCCTTGACAGTTGCCATCCGAAGACAAATTTGCAAAGTTCTTTGTTTTTTTTTTTTCGTCTTTATTTTATTTCTCTATTCTCGTTTCTTTGTTGCAGGTAAGCGGTCATCTTAATAAAGGAAACGGTTGCTGCCGTTGAAATGCATCGCAGCGGCGGCAAATCGAGCGCAAGTGACGTGTAAGTGTAAATGATTAATTGATTCGTCCGCATATTCTATATGAATTAATATAAGAAGTTTTGCTTTAATATTAAGAAGAATTAACCGTCTCATCATTTATCCGGTTCTTGTGCTGCTGCGCTGCGCGCAAAGTTAATTTATCATTTCGTGATTTTATTATGTGCGGTGTGTTTTCACCCACTAGATTATTTCTCAATTTATCTATATCCATCCGGCCAGTTTTTCCATCTCGCTTTCGCATTTCCCCGCTTTGCTCTCCACTCGCAGTACGCCGCACCGACTCGACGTTGCATTATACGTGCGCGCATTTATTATTTAAAGAGCTAAAATGTAAAACGGAATTCTTAAGAATTCAATTTTCTCTTGCCGTACGTGCGAAACAATAATCGACGCATAAAAACTAATTTGCGTTCGGCGTTCATGGCGTTCATGTCGACTGCAATAAATTCGCTTTTCGCACTCTATGTGCGAAGGATTTGCATCAATTGACGTTTTCATCAAGTTCCCGTTATTATTGCAATCGCCACCGCCGAAGTCATCAGCAACACTAGCAGTAGCAGCAGCAGCAGTAGCAACAGCAGCATTGGATTCTTATTGTTCCATTCTTTCCATGTTTGTACATGAAACTTGTGCTGCATTAGTCGATTTTAAAGAGCAGCCCTTTGTTTCCCAGCCACTCTATTGTTTTCTGTTTATATTATATGTTTGTTTGCATGTAAAACAATGATCATAAATAACACCAGTCACGATCCGAGGCTCCCTAATTAGAAATAGGATATTTCGCTCTTTGAAAATGCAAAAAAGTTCACGGTAAAGTTAGCCTCATTTCAAATGATGTTTTCTTTTATTCTTTCAAACCTATACTGGGCTATATTACTTGCCTCCCATTTATTCTATATTTTAAACTTGTCGTTATTCTTTTTATTACTACTTGTTTTTTCATTGTTATGGTCGAACGGAATTAATTTCTTTTTTTTTTCTTTATTTGTTAATGATAACTATTTTTTGCGTGAAGTGCCAATTAAAAAAATCTTAATTGCTAACTAAAAAAATATTTACTATTGCCTCTGTTTCCTAAATTGTGCTATACATTTCTTTGAAAATCTTTGATCAACGGAAATAAATAAACTTAATTGATTTTTATTGTTCCATCTTAAAAACAATGTAATATTTAAGCTTAGTAGTCTGATAAGTTTTTCATAATTAGTAACAAATGATCATAAAACATAAAATCAAACTTCGAAACTTAAGAAAAAAAAATGTTGAAAAATTGGAAATACAATAAATCAAGATATTGCTGAATAGCAGGTGACACAAATTTGGTTATAACCCCAAAATCAAAATTTAGGGCCATTTCCGTTAAAACCGGAAGTGATGTAAAAATTCCAACTATCTAGTCCAATTGGAAATGTTATCTTTTGCATATTTACCTAATTTAGTAACAATCGGTTAAAAAATAAAGAAATGGTATGGGTGGTAGCCAAATTTGTGCCACCGAAAAACCAAGAAACTGACTTGTGACCAGCGCAATAATTTTTTTCAATTCTTATTTCAGCTTAAAGAAAGGAAAAGCCGTGATGCTATTAACAAAGCTGCAACTAAATTAGTATTTTATGTAAATTATTTAACGGTTATTGCACTTTCCAGGTGACCATAGGGAATTACATGGAAAAATAAACTTTAGTTTTTTCCTGTTCCCCATTATAATTGTTCGGAATGATAAAACCCTTAAATTAGAATAGTAATACTCAATGAGGAGTGTCTTTTAGCATTTTTTTTTCGAAGCTCGTACCGTTCCTAGTTTTTATGCAAAAACGCTTTAGAAAACGGTAATTTCGAATTTCACGCTCTTACCATAAAAACCGCAAGAGCTTCGAAAAAATGTTAAAAGATACTCCTCTTTGAATACTACCACTTAAGTATTCTTTTGGAAAAATTATGATGGGAGCTGGAAAAAAATGAAGTTTATTTTTTTCATGTAATTCCCTTTGGTCACCTGAAAAGTACAATACCTAAAAATATATTGTCGAAACTACTTAATCTGTGACAAAATTTTAATTTTTATAAGTAGTTTATTGAATAATTTGTATTTATGTACCTTAATTTAATACAAAATAATAACAGAAATTAATATTGAATACCATAATACGGGACAGAAGAAGTTTTTTTTTTGACATTTTAATGCCTTTATTCTAAGCTTTCAATTGCTATATTTACAAATACAAAAAATGTTATCAGCAACAAACTGTAATGAATCAAACTACAAAAAAAAAGAACAAAAAAAAAACCAGTTCAGCGTATGATCCCATAGTATATTTTTACATAAAAATGCCAATTTTTTAGTGGTAGCCACGAATGGAGCGAGCGGCGCAACATTTAGCAAAAACCGAATCTGAATGAAATACCAAATGACGAATGGGCAAGAAAAAACGTATTGGACCTATAAATCAATCGAAATGTGCGTCCATTAAATTCGTTGGCGGCGGCAGCGGACACGTGATTGCATTAATCTCTAATCGCTTTTTATTTGGGGCGGCGGCAGCCAAACGAGAAAAATCGTAAAATTTATATACGCATCGACCTACATCGGGGGTCCCATAGTTACGAGTGTATTGCATCTGCGGATCCGAACACAATTATTATTAATTTTTTAACGAGCAAAAAGCCGCCGGTCCGCGTCCACGCCGCTACTGCTTTTTAATTAGATCGAAAGGCTGTAATTAATTTGGCAAGCGCACAAACGAAACCGCAAATTAATTAATGCCAATTAAATATTAACAATTCGACGTAATTAATATAATATATAGCGAATGAAGGCATATAAGGGTGCATTGAGTGCAAACATGTGCATTTCAATTCAATTTACCATTTCGTGTGCTCTGTGTGGTACGTTGTAAGGGCTATGACGATCCGACTATGCGAACGGAAAACAAAATCAAGTGGAAACTGTTGTGTTTGCTGGCAATATAATGCTTTAGAGGAGTAAAATGAGAAGAAGAAAAAGTGGTAGTAAGTAAGTGCGGAATCAATCGAAGCGCTCTCCTTTGTTCGTAAACAATAAATTTTCTTAACGTAAATTCCAATCGTGGCGGACCAAAAGAACTCTCCCTCTTCTACAGACGGCACCAGTGGCTGCTGCACTAGCGTCGAATCCTTTTCTTTTCCGTTGCCAACATGCTCTCGCTTCTTTCGTGCGCTCGTTTTTTTTTCCTCTACTCTGTTAACGTTATTTTCCTTTCAATGGGCGAATCGAATGATTCCTTCTTAATTTCACAGCGCATTTGTTTAAATGCGAACGTTCTTGCAAATTATAAGAAGATTTTTTTTCTTCGACTGAACTTGTAGTGTTTCCAATTATTTCCAGCGTTTAAATTGCATTCCTAGAATTAAATAAATAAAAATAAATCAGCTATAATTTAACAATATTTATTGCTTATTACATAGTATTTTTTCTCTTTAATGATTTGCATATTTTATTCACGATTCTCGAATAAAAATTAAATGAAATAAATTTAAAAAATTTAATTCAGCAAAAAAATAATGCTATTATTGAAAACAAGTTTATGGAAACCAAATATAATTAAAATATTTCACTTTTCATGGATTTATACCATTTGTAACAAATATTTCATAAAAATATTGAAATTTAAAAATAAAATGTTATAATTTACAACTATAACAAAAATTACCAAAAACATTTTTGTGTATTCGTAAATTATTAATGATTCAAAAATGTATATTGTCTGTATTAGTATTGACAAAGCGCGATTCCATTTAGGACGGGAAATTCGCCATTTTTGTTGTAATTTTATTGGGCCTCATTTATTAGAAGGGAAATACCGTGTAATTGCACGTAGCTCTCGCAGAGAACTTTTAAATGAAACTCGAAATTTTAATTGAAACGTTTAAATTAACTTTCTGGCAACAAATGCGAGCATTTTTCATTGAAAGTTGTAGCTCGAAATGTGTTTAATGAACATAAATCAATTTGCCGTAAGTACAAATACGTCCAGGACACGTGTCCACAAACGTGGGCAAATAGAATCGTCGAAATTAAAAATGACATAATCACTGAGCGCCACACCATGCCGCCGCCTTTTCACGTTTTTTAACGCTTACTTTTTTACGTGCGCAGGGCGTATACGATTATTTTGCATTTTAATTAATTTCCGTCGTTTGATTTTCCTCTTGATTGGCAAATTTTAAAAGTGCCGATCCAGGAAATTGGATTTTTTGACATTTAGTACAGTTATTGTAAATCTTTTTCCAAAATTATAATTTTTTTATTTCAAATCAAAATTTTATGAATTAATGTTTTATATGTTTTTTTTATTAGTAATTTGAAAATAAATCATTAAAAATAAAAAAAAAACTGAATTTTTGTTGTATGGAAAAAGGTAACAGAATAGGTAAAACAAAAACCGACAAGTGGAAATCAAAAAACGCCAATCGAAACCTAAGTAACTTTAAACAAGCGAACAAACAGCTACCCTAATGGTGTTTGAAATTCGGCTCCAATGGAGCGCAAAAACGATAATGATAATGCTCTCTATATCGATTCGAGTGCGTGCATTTTTTAGCTACCTACAGAGCTATACGTATAGAGCGACTACACAAAAAGGTGGAATCGGGGGCCGAGCGGAGGCGGCGGCGGAGCGGTCGGAGAAGCGCAAGAATTTGTGCATTGAGCGGAATTTAATTCACGAACACACTGAAAAATAGTATAGGTATACATTACGCTCGCATTGGTGCTCGCGGGGGCGGCAAGAAATTCAATATTTATGTACTGCACACGATCGCGGTGGCAACCCTTTGGTTGGTATGCTATAGGTACAGCATACAGAATCCTCCGAACTGTGGTGCTTCTGCTCTTCTCGCCGCCGCCGCCGAAGCATTTGGACTGTGCATCAGCAAAAAAGCGGAGGACGAAATTAAGTCTTGGTGGGGCAGTAAATCAGGACGAAAACAAAATGTCCTTGTGGTACCTTACCACACATGCACGCACACATACGGATAGATTATAAATTTGCCGTTAGCAGTAATGACATGAGTAAGTGCGACCACCGCCATCAGTATCCGACGCGGTATAAATCTTGGCATCGGTCCATGCCGCCTCCAGCGTTGCCGCCACCATCACGTCAGGACACGCCAATAATTTCCCTTGAGTACACTATGTATACTGTACGGCAGACGTCCTTCATATGTTCAGACTACGCTCCGTGAAAACCTCTATTTTATGCCAAAGTGCCTATACGTATACCACTCTTATTTTTACATCTCGTCTTGCCCTCAGTCAATATTACAAATGGACTTTTTCTTAATTTTTTGATTCAGTTTCCATTGCTAGTTTTTAATTCTGATGGTTTTTGATAAATTTTTCTTTTCATTACATTGTTCATCTCCTCTGTTAGTATTTTTTCTCTCTTGTTGTGTCTTTCTTTTTAAGTTTCAATTTAAAGTTTTTTTTTTAGAAGCGAAACTGTTAAAAAGTCTTTTGCAACAGTTTAAAGACTCCACAGTTTTGGAATTTTGTTGACTTGTAATACTTTTTAAAAATAAGATAAAAAATAAAGTTTTTATTTCTTTTTAGGGCTTTCAAATTGCGTTAATTTCGTACCAGAACAATCATTCCTTTTAATTTTCGAAATTCTGAATTCGCCAAATTTTGGTAATAGGAATACCAAGTAATTTATAAAGCAAATTAAAAAAGTCTTAATTTCCAATTAATTGAATCATATTCAACTTACTAATCGTCAATTGTACAATATCACAATGATCTTAAGAAATTTTAATTAAAGGACTATCTTGACATATTTAGTTTTATTAATTATGCATCGTGTCCGTTGATGCCGAATTTAAATAGGAAATTCAACAAACTAAATTGTTTATTAATTTATATAAAAATTACAATAACAAAAGAGAAAATGTATGCATAGAAAATTGATTCATCTTTTTCAATTTATTGTAAATATTAAAAAAAAACTGTAAGCGATACATATAAATTGAAATCACTCTTTCACCACCAAAAAATATTAAAATAATTTATAAATGGTTTAATTTTTTGTTTCATTGAAGGATTGTGTATTTTGCTGTAATTTAAATAGTAACAATTGTTGAAAAAGATGGTTTTAAATTCAAAATTACTTTAGAAATTAATAAGAAAGTGAAAACAATTAAGGGTTACTAAAACTTTCAAAATCAAAAGGTACTTGATTTTTAATTGAATTAAAACTGATCCAAAATTGCAAAAAATAATGACAATAAATTCAAAATTATATAATACAAAAATGTGTAATTTTTCATTAAAAATTGATTGATAGAAATGATTGAAAGAAAAAAGAAGTAAGTCTAAATCCGTTGCTAAGCTATACCTATAGATATTACTGAAATGAAAAATATGCCATTATTTTTATGGTGGCAACTTTAAAAGTATGAAACTTTGAAATCCATTTAGGGAGGAAGGCAGAAAGATAGTTCTTCGACTTCATTGCCGTTTTGAATAAAAATATCCTGCAGAATGGCACAATTTCAACGCGCATTTGGCCTCGCGAATCCCGCAGAAGAGCCATTTAAAAAATCACCTCACATATGTAGGTATAAACTAAAGATACAGCATCTCGCAACGGCAGACTTTCCTTCGTTTATACAGGGTATTCCAAGTTGAGTGGCCTATTAAATTATTATGGAAACTTGAAATTGCCGAGTTCTGTAACTTCGCTTGATCCACTTATGGGAAATGATCTACATTATTATTGTATTTGCGCACTAGTACAACTTCCGGTTATACCGGAAGTTGACATCAACTTCGTTATTTCAAATTGAACACCCCAATTTTTATCTCATATTTTGATTCCTTAGGGAAAATAAAGAAAATTTTGTAAAAATAGTGTTTATGTATCATTCCTACTTTTCCGGCTATAACTCATTTCCGGTTATTTTTGCCACAATTGGTGTCCTGTGAAAAAAATCATAACTTCCTCTTTTTTTAAGATAACCTCATAATTATTTTTGTATGCTCTTTCAAGATGAGTGCCCGTGTGTTTTTTTAATTAATGCTTATTTTGGCAAAAATAACCGGAAATGAGTTATAGCCGGAAAAGTTGGAATGATACATAA
>JASKGO010001389.1:0-12236 GCA_030556065.1 Holobus sp. GC000080
TTTTGCTCATTTTAAGTGTCGATTATCTTACGGTGCAACCGAATCTAACCCTTAAGTTGAAAATCTAAGTTAAGGGACGTTTAAGTTGTGGCAGGTAATACGGTGCAACCTGGCATTAATAATTATATTTTGTTATTTGTTTTCATATTATCGAATAAATTATTTTGAAAAATTCAAACTGTCGGTATAAAATCAGAAAATTTTGAAAATTTAAAATACATTTAAAATAAATAAAGATAATTTAGTTAGCAATAATTTGCTGAAAAAATTATTAAAATCGGTCAAATAGTTTAATTTTTATAAGCAAATAAGTAAACGTACTTTTTGATTCGGAGCGCCCCATTTAAAGTACATTGAGTACTGCGTTAGTCAAACGCGAAAAGTGAGTCAAGCGATGGACTCTCAATACCGAAAAACATTAATAGCTTTTGAACTAATTATGCTAGAGCAATAATTTTAGTCTCATTTTAAAGATAAATTTATCTATTATTGAAATAATTTATAATATATTTTTTATTTATTTTAGAAAATAAAAATAAATAAAATTAAAAACTAAATAGACAGTAAAAAAATTGAAAAAATTTCTAAAATTGAAAATTTATTTAAAATAACTAAAGGCAATTTAATTAGTAATAATTTAGTGAAGAAAATATTAAAATCGGTCAAATAGTTGAAGTTTTATAACCAAATATCTAAACGTACTTTTTCAGTTAGGAACGTCCGTATTTATAAATCATAAAACAAACCGAAATTAATTAATAACTTTTGATCCAATTAAGATATTTTTCCAAGTTTAGTATCATTTTAAAGTTGATTTATTACCTTTTTCAGAAAATCATCCAATTTTTTTTTTAATAAATCACATAATTGCATAAAAAGCAAAAAAAAATATTTCACTGCAAGCAAAAAACACATAAAATTAATCATTTAAAAAAATAAATTAATAATTATTATAAGCAAGTCACTAAACATTTAATGGTATAAGTATAAATATTATATTAAGAACAGACGTACGTTAAATTCAATTAATATTATTGTCACGAATCGATTGTTGGGCTGATGGCGCAATTAATTGCGCCTAATTGCATTCATTGCACGTCATATCTAAATTAGCAAACGTTTCAATTATGTCACATCCACAGGTATCAACTTTAGATATACCTAAATACCTATACACATAATATTTTTGCAATATGAAAACTTGAAGAATTCCAATTCGCCACCGGAGCAGCCAGCGCAACCGATGTGAAATATTAATTAATGGCCGGTGGTGGAGGAGCGAGGGATAAAAATCAAGGAACACGGGCGTCGAAACGATGTCGTAACTCTCTCTCTCCGCAGCCAGAACTCGTATAGCTCTAGCTATAGCCACCGGCTCTGTTTTAGGGTCCAAAAAGGAGGTCACGCCTTTATTAATTAGTGAAGACTGCAAAACGGCCGGGGCCGGCCCGTACACTTTAGCCCGGCAATTCGCATTTTTTTTTCCGCGCGCGGAATTTCTATTAAATCTAATTGCACGACTAACATGAAATTATTGCCGATAATAAAAAAAAAAAACGAATAATAAAATCATTTTCAACAATTACTTTAAGCTCTGCGATTTAAGCTCACAATTAGATTCACTTTTCTTTGCATTTTTCATTTTTATATATTCATTTTTTTTTTCTTTTTAATTTTTCCAAAGCATAAAGAAATTGTTTGACTGTTAGATAAATTAGATAAGATAACAGGGAAAATCGAATTGCAAATTGCAAATGGCAAAGATAGGAAATAAAGTGGATGTTGTCAAAATTGGGGTGGTGGCGAGCGAAATTTCGAGGGGAGTATATAACATTCGGAGCAGATAACTAATACAAACATTCCATCGTTAAACGATAAGCAAACTCCATTTTATTAACCGGCGCGCGAGATCGTTAGAGTTAGCGCGAGAGAGAGAGCTATCAAATTCGGTACGTGATAAATTATTAATTCCGAGAATCAACCGATATCTATATATATGTGGAGAAGTAAAAACACCTCTCTATAAATTGCCCCGGGTGCTCCGTGTGCATCACATGTCAAGTGCGTTAATAATTTCAATGACTATACGTACGAGTACATTTCACCCACGCAATTTTTTTTTGAGACAATCGCTTATCAGTTAAATTGCTTTTTCCATTATCCCAAACTCGAATATGTGAATATGCGAATTACTTGTAAAATCAAAAAAATAAAACGAAAAATACAAACAAAATTAATTAATTAAGTAAAAATTCAATTTCTTTCTGTTTTAATAAAAGCAAGTAAAAATGCCTAAATTTGAAAAGTTCAGTACATAAACTGATTTTCTGTTTTATATCATCCCCCTTTTTTTTTATCTCTTCGGCTTCGGCTGTGAAACTTTGAAAGTTTAACCATTGCAAATATCCAAAGTCCTATAAGGCTACAAAAGTTTCCCGTGTTTATTGAAGACACAACGACGCAGATAGAGAATCGCTCATCGTTGCATCAAAGCTCTTCGACAGTGACTACTAATATCCTGCGGCACAGACAGAAAAGGATGCTCTGCCGCCACGGCGAACATCGAAAAACGAAGAAGGAAAAGCGGCTTTTTGTTGTGCATTGTGTAGGTAGAGGCAAAAGTAATAGTAGAGAAGAGAAGGAAAACTTCTTTCTGGTTAGAGAGAGAGAGAGAGCGAGAGCAAGTGAAAGCACTTGGTCCGATGTCGCTTTTGTGGCAACTAAAAAGCAATTAGGCGATTATCGATTCGAAACGTAATAAGATATCCAGAGCTTAGACTCTTCTATATATACATATATTGAGGAAACTCGAAGCGACCTACGATATATATATATTATGTATAAAAGTAGCTTAGTGGGTGGATCAACGAAGAGGTATGGCATGGTAGCAGTCTCTTTCTCTGTGTTCGATTTCAATGTTTCCAACGTTAAAATATGTTACGTTTTAATACTTTTAATGAAAGAAACTATAGACAGTTGTTGGAAATTGTGTGTTGCAAAGAGATTCTCCTTTTATGTCCGCTAAAATATAATTATAAGACTAAAGCCGTGCTTTTAGAGGCTACGTAGCAGTATAGGTAAACAAAGTGCACCATTTACAAATTAGTAGAGAAAGTAGTGTTTCGAATGGATGCTCCGTATGGCGGGTAATTAGATTTCTGAGGGGCTATAAAACATTAAAAAAACATTGTAAAAGTTTTCCCGTACTCTCTTTCTCTCTAAATCTAACATTATACTAAAAACAAAAATGTTATGAGCATTAATTTTTCAAATACAATTTTAAAAGCTTTTATATATATTTTGTTTTATTTTTCTAATTTTTTATTTATTTAAGATTTTAATAAATCATATAAAAACAAAAAACTCAACTGGAAGCTTCACAAATTGCAAATTACTTTAAAAGTTACTTTGAACAGAAGCAAAATTTAAAAAATTTTTTGGCAGAGCAAACCAATGGACAAGTCCAGAACACGAAAACAATATTTGATCGGCTCCATTGGCAAAAGCGGGAAATTATAGATAAGTACAAGATGAGGGTCGAACGTCACAAGGCAAAGTAAGTTTTAGTTGGGAGAGGCGAACGGACGGCAGGCATTATGTAGTAATTTCGGGTCCGAAGGCAAATACAATTAAGATATGGCCCTCTCTCTCTCTCTTTATTTGTGGACACAAAACACACACACACGCACACACACACAGAGAGGAATCGATCGTATTAATTCATGCGGCAAACTGTTTTCTATTGTATGGCGACGCAAAGTAAGTCTTTATTAAAACAATCCCGAGACCACGGAATCGCTATTCGCAAAGTTTAATGGGCAACCTCGCCGGATTTAATCTGCCGAACTTTCACATAATGAAAGCTATAATTAAAATTAATGAAACAAACATAACTATTTTGCATTCACACTCTATACTGTACATGTAAGTATACATATAGAGTAAACACCTATTTCTCTAGTCGTTCATTTAGTTAGAGCGTCGTGTTCTTTGAAAACCAATCAAAAAGTTTCCATAATGAAACAATAACAAAATGCCCGTTCAAACCATTGGCTGCTCGTGCGGTTCGTCGCTGCCATTAATTTCCTCCGATTCTATTTTAAACCACTTTTTACGACTGCCGTAAATTCTAAATATTGACTTTAGTTGAGTAATAAATGATACATTTCGCTGATATATTTTTCTATTGAAAGTTTTTATATTTAAATTTCCAGTTTTTTAATATTTTTTTTATTTTTTCCATTTTTTCCATTAAAAAAATACTTTATTTTTGTGCCTTTAAATGATTTTTCAATTTGTCTAAGATGATGTATAATTAGAATTCAATATTTTATTATTATTTTACTTTTTTTGTTTTAAAAATAAATTGGTCAATAAAATTTAAAAAGTAAACAGCCGGTAAAAAATTAGAAAATAATTAAAATTAAAAATTGATTCACAATAAGTAAAGGAAATTTATTTGGTAATAATTAAGTGAAGGAAATATTAAAATCGGCCAAATAGTTTAAATTTTATGAACAAATATGTAAAAGTACTTTTTGATTCGGAGCGCCTCATTTAAAATACATTGAGTACTGCGTTAGTCAAACGCCTAAAAGTAAGTCAAGCGATGGACTCTAAAAACCGAAAAACGTTAATAACTTTTGAACTAATTAAGCTAGAGCAATAATTTTAGCCTCATTTTAAAGATAAATATACTTATTATTGAAATAATTTATAATTAGTTTATTTTTGGTATTCAAAATAATAAATATATAAATTTAAAAAAATAAACTCCCTGTAAAAAATTGGTAAAATTGGTAAAATTGAGAATTTATTTAAAATAACTAAAGGCAATTTACTTATCAATAACTTACAGAAGAAAATTTTAAAATCGGTAAAATGGTTTAATTTTTATAAACAAATATCTAAACGTACTTTTTCAGTTGGGACCATCCTTATTTTAAAATCATAAAACAAAGATAAAATAATTAATAACTTTTAAACTAATTAAGCTAGAGTAATAATTTTGATTTCATTTAAAAGATTAATTATTATTCTATTTAAATAATTAAAAACTATTTTATTATTACTTTTCATATTAACAATTAAATTACTTAAAAAAATAAAACACTTAGTATAAGTTCAGACAAATTATTTAAATTAAAAATTTCTTAAAAACCAGTAAAGAAAATTTATCTGGCAATAAATAATTGTGAAAACCATTTAATTCTGTACTATGATATATTTTTATAAATAAAAAAATATAAACAAGTTATTTTCCAATCGAAGCTCCTTCTTTACTGCGTAACAAACGAAAGTAACAAACAGAAAATATTTTTAATAGAACCATTTTAAATTAAAAAAAAAAATTAAATAAATTTAAATAAAATTAATTAAAATTAAAAAAAAAGAAGTGACATAATTGCCGTCTGTCTGTGGAATAAAGCCCCAGCGAGTGTTTATGTGCAAATGACAAACGCAATAAATCACGTGCGAAATCTTTTTGGCAAATTCGCGTCGGGCGCGTTAAGCCAATTATCGCCGTTTAATTAACTTTGCATTGCATCGCTGTATGTGTGTGTGTGTGTGTGTGCGTGTGTGTGTGTTGTTGGAGAGCAATAATGCAAACGGGCGCGCGAGAGGAGAGCGGACCCGACCAAGGCAAGCCAAGGGAGCGCAGCAGAATGAGAATGCAGCTGTTTGCATCATTTAAATTCGCGCCCGTTTGGTTACCACTATACCGTCTTGGCAGCCAGTCATTAACGCCATCAACCACCGGCAAACACTTTGACTTCAATACACACATACACACTACACATTTATATCTATACTCGTATACATAAATACATATGCAAGGAGCAAATAAATCAAGTGAATATTTAATTATAAACGGCATCTAAACATATAACCAAAGCAATCTGTACTTCTGTACCGAACGCTTTCGAATCGCATAAATTATCCGGCAGTTTATTCAGCAACTTTCATCAGAAGTAATTTAATTTTATGAATTTTTTCTAAATTAAATATTAGAATCAAACGAAGGATTATTTAAATATAGATTTCGTATTATATTAAAACTGAAAAAATAAAAATAAAAAAAATAAAAAACAAAAAAAGAACAAAATGAAACGGCGTAGGACAAGTCGACAAGCACCGCAGCTTATTGCAATGGCTTAGCCGTTCGCTGCAAATATTTATCGTTTTTTATTTCTTCATTTTATTTACAAGCCGAAGAGACACAGACAGCATTGTCTTCCTTCTTCTTTGCGCTTTACGCTTTGCGCGTACGACCGCTTCTTCATCAACTTTCCAGTACTATCTAGCTAGCTAGTGCTGTACTCATGCTGTTCTTGAAGGACCGAGCGCGCCAACGCTAAAAACTCTTAGGCGAATAAAAGAAAGGGACAGGCGAAGCTCCTTCTTCGAGCTTTATTAAAATTGCCAGACTCTCTTTTCACTTGCTCGCAATATGTATAGTATGTATAGAAAGCACGAGGGGTAAGCGCGAAACTCCTCTCTCTCTCTCTCTACTGCTCTCATTCACCGTGTCCGCACCGGCATCGCGTACTTTCTTTGACGTCTCTCTCCTCTTTGCCAGAGGACTGTTTTAATATTCGCGTCGAAACTAATTCGGAATCAACAATGCAATATATCGCCCGGTATGAAAAAATGCTCTCTCTCTTTTCAGAGCGCACCAAAAACAACCAAAAACAAAAATTAAAAACGACACGAAAAAAGAAGAAAAACTTGTGAAAAGCCCGCAGAGGATTGAGATTGAAATTAAAATTCACATTTTCTTCTCCGTTCTATTACTGTGCATTTTCATTTTCATTAGCTTGTCCAAAAGTTTCCCCAGATCAAAAAACAACATTTTATATTGCAAAAAATAATAATTTAGCTGAAAGCTTTCATTTTGGAATTTACCGCAAATTAAAACCATTTAAAATGCATGTAAATCATCCAACCAACAAAACTAACTGCTTATTCATATCTGGCAGTGAAGTCCTTCTGGGTGTTAATTATTAAATGGGAATAACAGGATCGCAATTAATACATCGAGCAATCCTTTGGGGTCTAGACAGGTAATGCATACAACATTGCATCGGCATGGGTCCCAAACAGTAGTTTGAACTACAAATACACACACACACACACACACACACAAAGAATATTACATATATATCTACATATACAAAGACAAAACACCAATCCATATGCATACAAACAATAGATATAGCTTGTAAACGTTGCACTGCGGGTCCTTAGGAAATTAATACATGTTGCGTCGGTGCGGCGGCGGCAGCGGCGGCGGCGAGGGGAGTATAAAATAGTGGCGCCCGGGGAAGTTTAATTAATATTTTAATTACAACTCGAACGTATTTATATAAAATATAATGGAGCTTGTTTTACATATATAAACACCGCTATAGGAGAGCTATAGAGCTATAAGAGCGAAGGAGAGAGTATCTATACCGGTAGATAGATAATATACCGAGATCAACAGCAAGTATTCTATTCATGTACTATCTGTATGTACAAGAATAGGTAGTATATGGAAACAGATACAAAAGCTTTCGATATATTGCACATAATTTCGGTAGCATTTGCTTCAAACTCAAACTCATGGCGTGCTTATTGATAAATTCTTGTCTATACAGGAGAGACTTAATTAGGAATTCGAATTATACTTTTTTATTTATTAAGTTTAATTTAATTTTTCTGTATTTTATTTTTATTTTTCAAAAGAAATTAATTTTTATAATGGAAGAAAACATTTTTTTATTGCTTTAGAAAATTTCATTTTATAAATTATATAAATTTATATTTATAATTGATAAAATGCAATTTTCGAAAGCAATAAAAACGAAAAATATATTGCTTTCGGAAAAATCAAATCAAATAAACAACAATTATTATTTTCTAAAGCGATAAAAAATAATTTATAAATTAAAAATTTCGGATTTTAAACATCATAAATAAAACACAACACCCTCTGAATGAAAATTCTAAATCATTGAAGTTTACATCTTTGTCTAGTGGAATGCATATACATATTGCATAATATATGAGGGATGTGCACGATAATGATAAATATAATTATGCGATGCACTCTCTTTGGCTGTGCTTGTGTGGCTGGTAGTGTGTGTGTGTTTGTTGTTTATCAGCTCAGTCCTATACGTAGCTATAGCCAACAATATTACACTATATTGCAATTTAACAACTATTTAATATGCCCCTTGGTCTGCTAGTACTATGTATATCTTTACATGCACCAGTGGCTGAATGTGTAATTTAATCCCCCATTTTTGGCACGAAACTCGCTCAGCGCAACGTACTTTTTCTTTGCGCCTTGCTTGAATTGTCCTGGACGTTTACAGTCATTATAAAATAGTGATTTAAAAAATTATTTAAAAAAAGTCCAGTTTTCCAAATGGAAAGTTTCATACAAAAAACCGTTTTGTAAAATTATCAAATAAAAAATTAAAATAAAAAAACTCAATATAATCAATTTAATGAAATGATGATAAAACGCAGAACCAAAAATCAATAAAATTCCATTTTTTAGTGCAACGTACTCGTATGCACATAGAAAAAAAAATGCAATTAGCAACACAATACAATAGAGGAGCGATGCGTATTGATCCTGCACCGACTGCTTTCTTCGTTCGTTCTTCCGCTCCTCTATGCTGCCGTTGCTGCCGCCGCCGCCGCCGTCTCACCAACCGCCGCCTTTTCCTCTTCGCGCGCGATTAATAAATATATCGATGTTCGTTTTCTGCGAAAGTTTTACTTTCGTCTATAGAGGAAAAGCGCGCCGTTAAAGGATAGCTCATCGATTCTCGCGTTACTAATCTCAAGCTCCACGAATATATATACGAAATGGTAATGCATATTGAAACATTCGCTGGGGCGGCGGCGGACGCCAATTGAAAAACTTTCATTCGCAAATTATAAAATGCAAATACCCTCTTATACACACACTTAAAGAAACAGATAGATACATAAACACATAGATATGCACATACAATGAGATAAAAAAAAGCAAATGAAAAAATAAGAAGAAGAAAAGCTGTGGAGAAAAGGAAAAACAAGAAATTGCCTTGTAATTGCTATACTATAAGAGGGAGAAACGAAACGAAGCGGCCGCGGGGGCGTTAAACCGCGCTGCTGGCAGCCCTCAGAGTTTAAAACCGGCAAACAAGCTTAATTTGTGTGTAAACAATGTGAAATTGCAGCTTGTTTGCGAGCGCGAGAGCGCCGAGCGCCGAGCGCCGAGCGTTGAGCGTTGAGCGCGAGACGAGCAAAAGCGGCGGCGGAAGCGCCGGGCACGGCAACATCGAAGGGCGATGGATGGATGGAGATTTGCAGAGTACGAGAGCGACGGCAACGGCCACGCGGAAGGCTCAACGAAGAAGGCATCGGTGCCACGGTTTGCTTACGCTGGCGGTTCGCGCGAAACGGAACAACACCAACAATAATAACAAGATGAGAGCGAAAGAAAAGAGGGATTTTTACTTTACGCAAATAAGTGCGGGCGCGAGTTGTACGAGTATTAGAAAGTCTGCAGGCAATCGCTTTATATAGTATAATTCTTCGAGGCAAGGCACAATAAGTCCCATTGTCACTCTTAAAACTCGCCATTTAATCGGCCCATGCTTCGCTCCGCTACTTCTTATTCTGCTTTTGTTTCTTCTTTTCTTCTCTTCTTGAAACTTGAAACAAAAAATCGTTTTCTTGTTTATTTATTTAGTTACTTATTTACTTACGATCTTTAAAGGATATTCTTTACGAATGTAAATTTAGTTAAATTCAATTTAATTTAATAAAAAATCAATCAAGAAAAAAATTGTATTTTGTATATTAGAAATTATAGCTCTGTCTGATTGGTAATTAAGTTCCTTCCTAAAATCCATTGTTTGCACCCAAGCAACCAAACAACCAAACAAGTTAATGGAGAAATTTAACGAAGACGCATCGAGTCCGGGGTATACATATAAAGAGAGTTTATAGAGACCTAGTGGCCACATCAGTGTGGTTGGGATGCTGTTGCTGAGGGTGCAGATCCACTGCAGACTACTGGATGCTGCAGCAGTTTAATTTCACGTAACGTACGTACGTATACCTTTCATTGTGTATGTTTTGGTTTTGTGTTGTGTGTAGCTAGATGCGGAAGAGCGAGCGAATGAGCCGGGAAAGAGAGAGTATAGGTAGGTATAGATAGAGGATATGGACGGTGGAGAGCTAAGCGGACGGTTATTAGTTGGCGGTCTGTTCCGGACTGACCGCCGACGATAATGAATCATTAAACAAGTTCATTTAGCCGCCACCGGCCGCCCGACTACTCGGCCGAGACTAACCGTCCAAGTTCTCCGTATTTTGTATCAATTAACGCTTATTATATTCGACCGATTCGTTCGTTCGTTCGTGCGCTTCGATAACAAAAACAAATAAAAAAAAAAAACAAGCAAACAAAAAAATACCGCAAAAAAAAGAACACAAATACTAACAGAGCGCATCGGTGTACTGGAGATGAAAGAAGACTATCGAGTGTGGAAAAAATCATGCTGGAATGAGCATCAAGCAGCTTAACAAATGATTTTTCCGCGCGGGACAAACGAAGCTTGCAAGTTTTCCCAAAACGTGCTATGCTGTGCTGTGCTGTGCTGCGCGCCCCAAGCTTAATGGAAACTAAACGTTGCTCTGAAGAGGTATAGAGGAGTCTACGAGTATAGGAGAGCTTGCTCTAGCTCCTTTGGCTCGCCTCTAATTCGGCGCGCAATTTCCGCCAGCCAATTTATCCCACAAATCGGAAAATTTTCCTCAAATAACATTAATTCCACTTTTATCAATTTCCTCCATTAGAGCCGGTTATTATTAGTTGGCTACCTAGTTTGACCCACTTTCCGCGGGGGAAGGAAACTTTCTTTATCTTTAGCCTATTTATTTTACCGTTCGCTGCCTAAATGGCAGCCGAGACTTCGCTTTCGATATCCTTCCTTCTTCTTCTTCTTAGCTGGATGCCCGAGTCCGGGCGTTGGTGTGCTGTCGGTGGATGGATGCAGACCAATACCTGTTCCCTCCTTAACTTGGCGCACGGAAAATGAGAAATAACGCTCGCTTCGTTATATACGCGAGTAGCTAGGAGCCAAGCAAAACCTTGGGAAAGCAAGCAAGCGGCTAGATATAGCAGCTAGCAGCTATCTATGGGTGGAAAGTGTAGCTTGAATTACCGAGAAATAAACGAGCAACGTGGAGAAGATATGGGCCGGGAGTCATGGAGCTGAACTCCTTTCCGTAAAATATTAGTTTAGAAAAAGCATGATTTTTATGAAGCCACACTCTGATGGCAATAACTCTAATGGATCCTCTTAGTTTAGTTATTACTATACTACTGTACTGGTAGATGTTGAAGATGTACAGGATATTTGCTGCAGAATTTATTTGTATTGTGTCCTCGACAGTTCTTTGCACATTAACATTTCCACACACAAACATATTAGGAATGAGAGACCATTCCAGAAACTATCTCCAAGATTTCTATAAATTCCACTGAAGAGGATATAGAGAAGAGAGCGCAAAAAAAAATAAAAAAAAAAATAAAGAAACCCCAACAAAGAGAAATTTAGTAGACAACATCCGTGGCAAGAGTTGGCTATTGCAGAATTCAAGCACGTAGCCGTGTTTCCAACACGCTAAAATACGAATTACTTTATCATCTTGTTCATCTTTTAACTTAACGTTTACTTTAAGCCAGCAACATGTCAACTTTATGGTTCCAATGGATAGATACACCCTTTGAGATTTCCAATCAATGTCCTCGGAATCTTTTCCAATGATGAAAATTACAAAAAATGCTTCGTAAAAATAAAGTTTTAGCAAAAAATTATACCGTAAGACAATCGAAATTAATTATTTTTAAATTAAAAATAAAGAAAAACTATTCATTTTTTACATAATTTAAAAAAATGCTCAGAAAAAAGTGTAAAAAGGGCAAAAATTAAAGAATTTACATGAATTTAATGTAAAACTACAGTGCGTTGGATCATTTTTAAAAGTCTGCATTTTATAAAAACTATATTAATTCATCAAATGAAACCAATTTTTTATATTTGTTTAAAGTGTTAAACAGTGTTGAATTCGTGAAAAGAAAGTATTAAATTTCCCAATGGTTCCCGAGATAATTTGAGATTTGTACGCTCGACTCGACCAAGGCACCGTAGTTTTCACTAATGGCGGCCATTTGAAATTTCAAA
>JASKGO010001391.1:0-21993 GCA_030556065.1 Holobus sp. GC000080
AAATTGGGGTTTCCCATTTGAAATACCGAAGTTGATGTCAACTTCCGGTATAACCGGAAGTGACCAAGTGCTAAAAATATTTTAGGTAAGTGGGGCTTTGGAGATAATTAAGAAAGAAAAAAGAAAAAATGGCCTATGTCTAATAGTTCTCTCAAAACAGTTAACCGGCCAATTAAAAAAAACACCCGGTATGTTCCCATGAAATAAAATACTATTTTTGGCGATGAAGTTGATATTTTCAATATATTTAAATAATTGAATTATTTCAGTCAAGTGTAAAATGTTGATCTTGCTACAGTTTCTATTGTAAGAGGAATACTTGTTTTTTACGCTTAATTGATAAAAGATAAACTGAAAAAAAATGAAGCTTTCAAATTATTTTGCTTAAATTTCAATAAATTGTTTGAATTATTATTTAAAAAATACCTAAAACATTAGTAAATAATGTTAAAAATTGGATACAAATGAAGACTGTAATGTAATGTGACAAAAAAATTGTCACTTCAAAAGTGAAACTGTTATTTTCACTTAAATTTTTCATATGTTTAAGTAGAGTATTTGTGAAAATTATTTAGTACTCGTACTAAACCAAATTACATATTTTAATACTAAATTCTAAATAGTATGTTATTAAAAATAAATTAAACGCTATTACATAGCATTTTTTTAATAAAGCAATCCTCTATTTTAGCATATAGTTATTAATTACATTAAAAATATACAGTATTAGATGACATTAATCTCAATTAGAAATCCACAAATTAAGCTACAATTGACCAATTTACTTCCTATATAATTTTATGGTTATATTTCTGTATAAATAGATAAGATGATTATTTTTTAACTCAATCAGCAATCCAAATGTTTAAAATGAATAAACTTATTTTGCTTATTACATTACAACTAAATATTTGCTTAGGCTCAATTATAACGCCAAGAAATAACAAAAATCCCGACAATTGCTTATTAAAGATTCTAAAAAATCGACCTAGTAGTAACTTCTTGTTTTACATCATTTCCAATGAATCTGTAGAAATACCAACTCAGAATCCTTTAATACTTTTTAATAGTGCTAAACAATATACAGAATTTCTTGGTTATTATGACACTTTGGCGCCTGATTTCTTTATTATTGTCTTGGATAACGATATTGGATTTCTAGAACAATCATTACATTGGATTACCTATTCAAAATATAAATTGCCCTGGGTTATTGTTAAAAGTAAAATGTATGGAAACATAACAAGGATATTCGAAGTGTTATGGAAATACCATATGGTAAATGTATTGGTTATAAATCCAGAAGAGAATATTTATTTTTACGACCCAATAAAAGGAGGATGCAACTTTGAAAGCTACAACTTAATTACAAATTGTGCAAACGTAACAAACATTAGGCACCTGTTTCAGAAAAACGATCCTCTGTATTTTGAAAATTGCACTTTGAGGATTTTGGGCGCTCCCATAAGTCCATTTGTTTTCGATGAACCTTTCGAAAACAACCGAGGATTTGAAATACAGTTTTTGAAGGGGATAATTTACGCTACACATTTGAAAGCTGATTATTTGAAGCACAACTATAACGATTTTGGCAAAGTATTCGATAACAGTTCTTGTTGTTCGCACATGTACAGAGCAATGTACGATGGAAAAGCTGATGTCGCTTTGGGCACAACGACCCTTCATCCGAACAACATCAAGTTCTTCTCTTACTTGCAGCCGCACTGTTTTCTTGACATGCGATTCTTCGTACCGGTTGCTGGTAGAATCAACCCTTGGAGAAACATTTTTCTGATATTTTCCAAAACTTCTTGGATATCATTGGGTATTACAGTTCTTCTGATGGCTTTAACAATTTGGATCATCAGTAAAAATATTTCTTTATTTAACTCTATTTATATTAGCGTATTTTTGACCATAACAGCAATGAGTTTCAAACCGGAAAAGACAGTTAAATCCAAAACCATATACTTTTTATGGTGCATGGGTGCTTTTATATTATCTTCTGCATTTCAAAGTCAATTAGTATCATTATTGTGTAAACCTGTTTTCGAAAAACAAATTTCAAATAAGTGGGAATTAGCTGAATCAAACTTGCCATTTGGTGGCTATAAAAAAACTCATTTTGCTAATCAAAATCCCAAAGCTATTTATGACAATTGGGAAAATTGTTTGCTATTCAATAATACTTGTACAAGAAGATTGTTCGATGGAAAGTTTGCATATTTTAGAAATAGCAGAAGTATCTTTTATAGTATGAATGCTGAAAAAGTTACTTCTAAGATTTATATGTTTGACGAAGTGATTCCACTTTATGTCTCTATGCATATGCCTAAAAATTCTATTTTTGTGAAGAGATTCGATCAGTTGGTTGGAATTATTGCAGCTAGTGGCTTGCCACTTAAGTGGGATATTTATAATAAGTTTCCAAAATCGGTTATTGCTACCAATTTTGAAGTGTTGCAATTGGAACATTTCTTATTTGCTTGGATGATCATTATCTGCGGTAACGTTTTGGCTTTCTGTGTTTTCCTATTTGAACTGTTTATTCATTATCAAAAGAAATAGCCTTTTTAGACATTTGATTTAGTTTTTAAGCACAAATAATAATTATACCCTAAAATTGTTTGTAGGTGTATATTTGATGAATACTCTAAATTGGATTAGAATTGTTAATTTATAAATGTTTTTAATATATAAGAATTTTTAATCTTTTTTAAACATCCCAATTGTTACTTTAAATTTCGATTCTTCTTATAATTAAATTTCATTGTGTAAATTTAAATTATTTAATTTCATGTATAGAAAATAAAACTGAATGAATTATTCCTTGAGTTTATTGGACTGATCATCAATTGAAACTGGCCCGTAATATGTGCTGAGGGTTGGTCCAGCATCATCCAATGCGCAGTACAACCCTCGAGATCTCTGATTTGCTCTCGCACAAATGGCCGCCCCCAAATTTACCTCATTTGTACTCTATACAGTTATACCAAACAAGAATTAAAAACCAAACAAAAAAGCACTTGGGAACAAGATTCATTTCTGCAATTGCTTTTTGTGTTCTCGGATAAGAGATAAGTGGTAATTTAAGTTGCGGTCTATTATTATGGCATCGGCCATAAACAATTCCCATAATAGAACATGCATTTTCCTTACTTCGACCGTTATTTCACCCAGAATACTTTTGCAAATAAATTACGACCGCACTATGCGGATTCTAATATCGCGACTCGGAAACGATTTCCGCAGAAATGCTTCGAGCCACGGAAAATCAAGGACGGATGTATATTAAAACTTCGCAATATGGATTAAAACTTTTCGAATGTTCTTTTTTCGTGCCATTACCAATTTTGGTATTTTCCTTTTAACTTTTAATTCTAACTTTTGAAATTAAATTTTTCTTACGTTTATGTAATCTGTATGGTTTCTTTTATGGAACTGTACTTTTAATAACTATTTTACGCATTGCGAGTTGCTGAGTAAAGTCGTTGTAAGTGAGCAAATCAGTAAAAGCATTAAATGTTCACGCATTTTTTTGTTGCAAATTGAGGTCCTACAATACAAATCTCTTTTTAATATATCTCCAAAGTGAATGCCGAATTCTGTAATGATGCAATTAAAAAGCCGTTACCTGTTCAAATAATCCAAAACTTCATAATTTTTTGTTGGATTAAAGATTACAAAGATTACTTTCTCACATTTTGAATTTTTATATAAATTTTTCCATTTTCTTTAAGGTTCAACTAGGGCAGTGGCAAATTTTTACAGGAAAATTTGATAGCCCATATATTAATTTCCAAAATTACTTTTGCTTTAACAAGCAATTAAATAGTGAAGAACAATTAAAAAGTTGTGTAAAATGAATCAAATTTAAAAATCAGCTAAATTATTTACCGGTCTTCATTTTTTTATTTATTGTTTAACCCAAAAAGAATTTTTCAAATTGGTTTAATTGTTTTTAAATGAAAAAATGAAAAAATAGCGAATGCACAATCCGCCGCTTATACAGGGTGACCATTTTCACAACCCGTATATGGGTAACCTTTATAGTTCAGAAGATTGAGATTTGGTTAAAACAGGCAGAATTTTACGCTCAACTTATATTTTTTTACAATAATCAGATATGTCTCTTAGTGCCCGAATTATCCCGAAAAAAAAAACAGAAACCCATCGATATTTTATGATAATTTATTCCAAGAGTAATATTTCTTAGAGCAAAAATAGCAATAATTATTCTTAATAGATATTTTTAAATTGAATATAAATAATTTATAAAAAAGAATTCGTGACATACTTGAGAGATTTTAGAGACTTTTTTTAATAGAATAGTTGGCTTTGGACTTATCAAATAGTTTATTTTTTTCTGATTTCAACGATATAACAGTTTTTATGATTGTCATTGGTGATTGCTATAAAAATAAAAATAAAAAAAAAAATTTAAGAAAAATGTCGACTTTGAATTATTTAATAAGTAATTACGAATAAACCACCTCATCCATGGCGATTTTGATCACAGGGTGCAATGTGTGACGGCATTTTCAATGGATAACTCCCATTAGAAAGAAACATCTCGGCTACCCGGATTACTTCAATTAAATTCGTTTTTCTTTAAGTGTAACGATAATTTCTGCCCAGTTTTGTCTATTTAACTGAATCTCAATCATTTAAAATGCAGAAGTTACCCATATACGGGTTGAGAAAATGGTCTCCTTGGATATAGGAAGATATATGCTCAAAGGTGTCACTCACGGCTTAGTAAATTCGCCGCTGCCCCTCAATATCCCAATCTCAAGAACGCATCCTGAATATGACTAATAATAATAATAGATTGATTAAATTAATTACCGTAAGAAATTTGAAATAAAATAAAAATGTTTACAAGAAATAAAATTTTATGTAATCATTAGTTTTATGTCAATTAATAATTGATATTTCTTATATAATATACTTTGGCTTGCGTATTAAAAGCCATATCCTTAATTAAATTGATTGACTAATTTTAAATTAAAAGAAAGTGACTAGGCAAAACTTAAAAACTAGATTAAAAATCAAGTACAATTACCCCTAAATAATCAAACATTAACTAATCAATAGATTATTCAGAAAATATCTTTATAAAAAAAACAAAAAGTAACATTCATTGATTAAACGATAACAATGGCATTTTTTTGGCCATTGATAAAAGTATTAAGGTCATCTTTCAGATCGATTTTCAGGAGTGTCGTCTGCGACTAAATGTGATGAGCAGCCACCCCTCTTCACAAGCATATACACAGAGCTAAACATGAAATTGACCTATAGTTTAATTCCGACCCTCGCAAGAAAACGGTGTAAAACAAATGCGGCTTTCGTTGCGAAAGAACAAAATAAGCGCGTTTTACCGGAAACCGCGCGTTGGTAATTAAAACGCGTCTTTTGTCGCCCCCATCAATGAATTGCCGTGTACGCATCGTGTGCCGCCCACCTGCCACCTAAACACCTGGCGCTTCGAATCCGCAATTAAACACATCGCCCGAGATGTCTTCGAATGGGAAATAGGTATTAGTGCGAAAATTCGTGGTGCGCGAATCAAATGAAGCCAATTAATGTTACTGCCGCTATAACTTATAGTGTGTAAATTGTGCGTGATATTTGCGGGGGGGCATTTTGTTACCGATATTATGGTCGGTAGGGCAAAACAGCACTGTTGCATGACGGCCACTTCCGGTATCGGTAAACCTTGACTGGTAGGTGCAGTACGCGTGCGTTGTTGTCATGTGCATTGTCGTACCATTTGAATATCAACGTGAAAAGTTTCCACCTAACAACTTACAGTTTTCATGTGAATTTCAGTGGTTTCAGTTCAGTGCCGACCTCTCATTCGGAGCGCACAAAAATTTTGCCTTTCACTTTTAGTTCTTTCCCCATTTTTTTGAGGGAAACATACAATTTAAATGACACGCATCGATGGCCCTAAGTGCCATTCTACTAGTAGAAGCTAAAGTGCGCTTTTAAAGTAAACCGTCAGGATTCCTTTTTGGAATATTTACTTTTATTACTACAAATTTTGGAGATTTTGGAAAAGTTATACCGAAAGTGATTAGCAAAGAATGGAAACAGCATTAGCACTGAGAGTGGCTAATTCAGTGCCCTTCCTTAAAGTTACAATTTCCTGCTGCTTTTAATGGACTGTCCGTGGATCGATAGAAGCGGCTACGTTGATGATAACCTTTGCGATTGATTGATTCGCCCAAAAAGCGAATGAGTGTGCATATCGGGGTGCTATTAATACATCGACGAAGATAGTCCCAAGTCCAGGTGCCATGCGGTACCCTTTTGTAAATATACGGCAGTCACCCACGCGCCACCGCCAGGGGTACATAATGTCGTGACCGTATGACGTAAAATCCGATCGTAGATTAGGGGCTGTGCGTGTTGTGCCGCCAACTCACTGGGGGCGGTTTGCACTTGCGCCCTTTACGAACTCCTCCAATTCATCGTCTCGCGCTCATATAAAGAATTGCCCGCAAAATTGGACATTTATTTAAAAATTTATACTTTCTATGACGATATTTTCAAATGGTTCTTCGGAAAATTTTAGATATAGATATTTGGAAGCTGTACATGAGGCTTGGCACTGGAAGAATTCACAGATAGTTTCAGAATCGTGGTTCTTTTAATGCCATACCTTTCGTATGGCTAATTACGACAAAGACTTACATTGTAATTTGCTTGTTGCTAATTATCGTTTGATGTATCTTCTTCTTTGCTGCTAATAAAGTTCTTTGATTAAACTCTGTGTCTTTGTTTTTTTCATTTTTCAGCATTATAATGGTGGTTGTTCATCTTGTGTGTGATTTCAGCAGTTGACTTTTCAGTAATTCGGACACGCACTAAATCCTAATCGTCGATCGTAAATTTCCTTTTTACTAGCAACTGCAATGCCATAAAAAATTTCCTCTATTATTTCCAACGAATGTAATTGCACGCGAAGAGAAAAACCGATAAAATATTACATTTTTCTTGCGTGTCTCTAATTATTATTTGTTTTTTGTATTTTTTATTATAATAAATAATTCTTCCTTATTCCTTATTTTAATACAAGTAACATTTGTTTCAACTTTACAGACAAAAATATTTAATACAAAAAAATATTTTTAAATTTGGTAAATTTTTAATTTGTTTTTTTACAAACTGCTCTTATTAATTAAACGAAAAACATTTTGAATAACATTAAAGTACCTTATTTTTCTTTAAATTAATGCTATTTTAAATTATTATTATAATTTTTTTTATATTTTGTAAAGTAATTAATGGTAACTTAGTTTAAACTATTTTTTTGTATTTTTTTTTATATTAATAATTTTATTAATATTTAAAAACAATGAAAAAAAGGAAAAGAAATGGAGTTGAGAATTTTGAATTTCTTTTTAAATGATTGCTTTCAAGTTTGATTATTTATTTTTTTATTAATATTTGTGGGATCGAATTAAATTTTTAATAAATAAATTAATTAATTATTAAATTATTAATAAATAAATACATCAGTGGATTCAATTTTCTATTAAAATAATATAATTTTAATTAAAAATGTTAAACAGTTTTTTATCTACCACTAAAGCCCACTTTTAGTGAGCTTTTTTTCATATTGGACTTTTGAATAAATTATTTTTATTCCAATATAATAAAAACTAATTTTAAATTAACTTTTACATATGAAAAACTATTCCAAATCAAAGTAAGTCCTTATCAAAAAATTATTAAAATTTCAAATTAAAAAAAAAATTATTAAAATTTTATTTTTTAGGAAAATTTGTAGGTTTGAAATAATTTTGTTACAAACAAATAATGAATGGATTTCATTAGCTAGCTAAATAATAAAACTAAAATTTAAATGGTAAAATAGTTTTTTAGTTACAATTAAAAGCTCCCTTTCTTAGAGTTTTTGGCCAATTTTGAACCTTTCTCTCCGAGAAATTATACTAAAAATTAAATTTTATTGATACTTACATGTCTGCAAACCTGAATAAATGTGATTTATAAAAATTTTATAAAAAAATTATTAAATATTAAATCTTTTTTTTACTATTAGATTGGCTATTTTAAGCTTGATTAAAAAAAATTCTTATTAGAAAGTTTAATCATTTTTAAGTTTTGCTTTAAAATCTTATTTAACTGATGTATCAATATTTGTTTAATAAATATGGAAAAATAATTAAAAATATATACAGGATACTTTATTTGTTTTCAAGAAAATCACTCAAACTTCCACTTTTTTCATAAAATGAGCTATGATTTTCACAAAATTTGTTTTTTAAATAATTGTTTTTTTATAAAAGATTTAAAATATTATAATAATAAGATCTTAATAAGATTCAAGTTCATTTTATATGAAAAATTAAAAAAAAGGATATAAAAACTATAATTTCGAAATATAAATAAATTGATTAAATTTCTTAAAAAATTATTTTCTCTAAAACTTTTCCTTTCGCCAATATTATATCATCATTAAAAAAATAAAAACTTAAAAAAGTTAAATAGCACAAAGACACGAAATATCCGCTTGTTATACTTCAAAGGCAATATGCATATTGCGAAATTAGGAAGAAGCAATTTGCTCGAACATTCATTTAATTAATTCGCAATGTGATTATAATGCTCTATTCTTCCATATTACATTACACTTTGATGATTGCACGCCATAGATATAGCCGCAACTGTTTTATATGCAAATTAGACTGCATCGCGTGAAAAATTCAAACTTTTATGCATCAGAATTGGAAGAAAAAGTTCTTGCATTTTATACTATGTACATTTACGGAACTACCATACTTTTACTTTTTACCGTGCTGTTCACTGTAAATACTTCCTATATACCGTAATAAGAAAGAACAATGGAGAACATGATAGTCAACAAAAGTCGTAATGTTTGCATTTTTTTTTTTTTTGCAGATGAGTCCGATCGAGAACGTGGTACCGAATTTGGTACCGAACGACGTCGAGCTGAGCAATAAGGAAAATCGGTCGCGAGAATTGTTCGGAGTTCAATTAGAGGTAAGATTCATCAGTTGCGCAAATTAATTGCAATTGCATTATTGAGCGTTTCCTCTTTCGAGCGCTTATTTCTTCTTTAACCGATATTCAAGACGCCCAGATAATCATTAATTCATTTCTATTGTCGTTAATTATGTAATCGACCACATTAATGTTTACTAGGTGATTAAATTTTTAGCTTTCATTTTGTTATTATAGGTTTTAATGTAATGTTTATTGTTGGTTAATTTTTCAAAAATATTGGGCATAATAATATTTTTAAGTAGTAATTAAAACTTTGTTTTAATGTTCAATCTTTTTTAAATTATAGATGTAAAAAATATTTAACTAAAAACTGAGATGAAAAAAGTAATTTTATTAAAAATGGTAAAAATGTTCAGCATATAATCTAAAATTCGTTTTTTATTTTCATCGGTTTTATTTTTGATTATTTTGCTTCCAGTTTAAGTTTTTATGCAGTTTTTTACATAACTTATTTTTGACTTAAAGGGCTTGGATATAATTTTTTAGTTAAAAATAGTTATATGGAAATGAAATTATTACTTTTTGAATATATTATTTAATAGCGATTTAAATTACAAAACCAGTGTTTTTAAGCAGGATATTTAATTTATAATTGGGTTGTTTTGATGTCTTGATAAAGGAAAATTCAGTAAATAAGAAAAAAAGTATATAATTTCAAAATCATCTATTAAAAAAATAAAAATAAAAGTGTACAATTTACAAAAAAAAAGGAACATGAAAAGTTTTGTGGACTTTTGAAATTAGTTTATATTCACAAATAAATAATTTATTACTTGAAATAATAATTTATTACTTTTTACTTTTCATTAAGCTGTCTTTCTACAATTATTTATTTAAAAAGCCCTCGAATATTGGCCATTTTTATTTTAGCTTTTTAAATTCCAAAACTTGAAGACTAAAATATTCTTGAAAAATTTAACCGAATCCCTAATTCTAATTCAATTTTTAAACAATGGAACTTAAATAATTAAATTCAACAATTTAATAATGTATTATAAAAACAAAAATTGATTGGAAAACCCTGTATAAATATTATCATAAAAATAGCATTAATTATTAAAAGATTAAAATGGCAATTATCAAATAATGAATGTAATAATGAAACTAAATCAGCAATAAATGATTAGCATACTTAATTTTTAATGAAATAAATAACATACCGCAGTAGTAATGAAGAATAAAATAATAACTAAAAGTGGCATTAAATGAGCACTTTAAATGATAATTTAATGTTACTTAAGTGTTACTCGCAGTGATCATGACTAATTTAGCAACAGTAATAATTAACAATTACTAATAAATTCACCAGGACGTTGTTAAGATTTAAAATTTAGTCATATTCATTGATAAAATTATTATAATTTGTAAAGCAAAAAACATTTATCAACACTTTTTAAACTAATTTAATTTTTCCTTAAAGCTTGTGAAAATACAAAATAATAGAAACAATAGAAAAGTTGAGATTTTATTATTAAGCAATATTTTAACAACATCATAAAAAAAACCATTTCCAATAACTATAATTTTTGTATTATATAACAACAACAAAAAAAACTAATAAAAGAAAAGAGCAAGAAACTTTGTGAAAATAATTATTTCTTATAGGGAAAAGGGGTATATTGTAGATGAACAAAAAGATTAGAACAATAAATCCCTATTGACGCAATGCACCCCTCTATAATTAACTCCCACCTCGGCAAAGTCATTCCCTGATTTATGCGCCAGGGCAATTACAAAGAAAAATCATTAAAACACATGAAGGTGCCGGGCTCCGCGTTCTTTAAGCTTAAGGGCAAGGAAAACTAAACAAAACTAACTTTCTCCAGTTTTCTATAAATTTCCACATGGTCGCATTCACATTATTATATTGGGAACCGGAAAAAAGGACTCATAGTTTGGAAAAACTCTAAGAGCGATAAGAATCGCTCGTGCTGTTGATAAAAAAAAACACAATAGTGCCTCTATTATTATTACTTCATACATGTTGGAGCTAGCTACAGAACGATTAGAACCCTTTGCCTTTCATACGTATTAGTCCTGAACGTGCATGTGTTATGTGTTTTTCGCCGCCACCGCCGCCACCACCCCATGGCAAGCAAGCGACGGCGGCCAACAACGATCTCAGATTATGTAAAACAAGGTATCCAGGTAACGGATACAAACAAATAGTATTTCATTGATTCGGCCGGCGGGGGCACGAAAAGCGGAGCGCCAACTGCCTGTGAAAGAAATCGATGAAGCGAGAGAGCCTTTGCCCGGGAAAATCAATTTTCGGCCCGCAACGTGACTCTCCTTTTATTAAGTGAAAATTGTTTAAATCGCCTCTGCTTGACTTGTAATTGCCCTTCGGGAATCACCACAATATTCCCCATGTTATATTGATTCCCACAATACTATATTACCATTACAAATTTCATATGCTATATATATTATATACAAACAGATATTTATTATATTGATCAACTTGCTACTCGGATAGTGTAACATATAGTTATCGAAAGGTGTACCTGCGTATATAAATTATTGACACTTAATCAGTTGTCTATCTTCAAATGGATGTTTACGAACGCAATCAATGTTAATTTAGCCGCTGTGTTAATTATCTGTCTTAGTTTAGTACTATATGTTTAGGAAAATACTATAGTATGCTTCTTTATCTCTTTAAATGTCTATAAAGACTAAGATACTTGGAATGCCTAGACCGTATTTATGGTGTGGAATGTTTTAAGTGTGGATTTCTTTCACGGAAGATTCGAAGAAGACAGAGGTGAACTTTCGATTTCTTAGGTTGTTTGTACAATACGTGCGGTGTTATTGGAATATTGAAGGTTTCGGGTTTGTTGCCTATGCTGGTCAAAGTTCATTGCATTCACGAACTATTCGGACGCCCTAAAATTAATTACGCTACTTTCATTAATACTTCTTTTATTTTGATAAAAAGTCATTGTTTTTAAAGAAACTATTTTTTTAATTAAATCTTTTGTTTCAATATTTAATTAACGGTAAATGATATTTCAATATTTATTTTATTTTTTTGCTTTTATTGCAAATTTAATTCAAAAGTGAAAATTAAAAAATATTTTACTTTTTTTTTTTTAATATAAAAGCATTTATTTTTATATTTTTAAATACAGAAAAAGCAGTTTATTTTTATCAATGGAAAAATTATAATTAAAGCAAAGGAAACAAATAAACGTAAATAACTCCGTTACGGGAGAGTCAAATGATTTGCCAATAATCAATTAATTTATTACTCGTTTCTCGTAAACCTTTAAAGCGGTAATTTAATTGCACCCTTTCCATTTCACCATTTATATTACTTATAGTACCGCCATGACTAATAAGTAATAACAAACTTTACACAAAGTGAAATGAAGTTACATAAGATTTCCATTAAACGAAACGCATTCGTTGGTCGCTTTGAAAAGAAAAAAAAAACAACTGGATAACCGTGCACCATGTTAATGAACATTGTAATTGTAACACAGTGGCACGCTAATTCAATTGTTGCTATCCGATTAATTAACAAATTGTATCATTGTTTCAATGTTACAAGATATTGCAGTGTGAATTCCATTGCTGCCTACAGTAACGAACAACAACTTGCAATGTAACAAAAGAGGTGCATAGACTTTGTCCATTCATCTTGTTCATCCAATCCTCATCCATTGAAATACACGTTTCGCATTCCTAGCGGATACTGAACTGCTTCTTTCCGATTCTTCTTTCCTCTCCGGTTCCCACCGATGAGTGAGTGACAAACAGTGCAACAACAAGCGATCACGATCGAACCTAATTAATATCACAGCATTTGCATGTCCGAAGCGCTATTATCGCTAGCCCAGTTAAGTTACTTGCACGGACTCCCAAGTATTGCTGCTCTTTCTCGAGAAGAAGAAAACGACTCGAAGATTTTCGCAATGGTCTTGCACTCCTCATCCTCTAAAACCCGCTAATGGCCAACACGGTACATAATGAGCGTTGAGCAGATGAGTTGCCATAAAGTTCAAAAGGACTTATGCAATATGTGCGCGCTTTTTGTGTGTTCACACATCAACGTAATTTACCTACATCTTTGTATTCATTGCTATTAAGTGCATTCGATCAAGCATTCATTCCCTAATCGATTTAATGATGCTTCGAAATTACAGGGATTTCCGTCTTTCCTTATGCACGATTCCAAAACAGATCTATTATTATTCAAAGCGCAACATTTAAAGCATTTAACTAGATTAGAACTCTTCTTTCTTTCTGTATTTAGAATCGAAGTAGTTTCTAATTTCCGATTTATTTCTCTATTTGCTAGGTCACCAGTTTATTGCTAGAGGCCGAAAGAAGAAAACTCAGCGTTCTGCAACGCGAACTGAAAATTGCGCTTGAAGAAGGTGGCTCCATCAAAGCCAAGGAGCACCAAAAGCAAGAACTACTCGTTGCCATAACGTAAGTTTTGGTGTTTATCGTATGCAACCAACTTTTCAAGCGTTTTATACAGCAGTTGCATTTGAATTGAACAGTTGAAAGAGCAAGTAGTAGAAATAGTAACGGTTGTTTGATTTTACAGGCGTATACAGGCGCAATACGATCATTTGGATAAGGAGTACCGGGAACATGCACTGGGAGCCCTCTTATCAGCAAACCAACGAGGCTTAGGAAAGGTGAGTTGCTTTGCTCATTACTATTTAGTAATCGATAAAAAACATTTAGAAATTGAATGAGAGAACGCTAGACTGTAAAGTAGTGGGGTGTGCAATGTACAGAGTAGTTCCAGTAGATGTCTCCTTAGGTTGTAACAAATTCCAAATTCCATCTGTTCTTATTTTTGCAACCCTTTTTAAATCCCCAACGTATACTAACAACTAAATAAAAAAGAGATGAGTTTGTGTACAAAATTTTGTGGTATTGATTGGTGATGCCAAATGAATAATAGATTTGCTAAAATGATTATAGATGATTCCCGTGTGTCTTCCCACGTTCACTTTACGTGATAAAACTTTCATAAAAAGCCCATGGCGGAAACGCAAGTGCCATAAATCTTTATTGGTATTAAATATCTGAAATGCAGTTCGCTTTAAATAAATAATATAATACTTTAAAGGTTCTAACGACTTCCAAAAGCAGGATTTACGGAAAATTCTATACGGCTAAGTGGATATAAATACATCTCATTACTGGCTGATCAAATTTTATGCACGTTTGTTTATGCTTTTCTCTATAAACCATTCGCGTCTTGAAGAGTTAAATATCGAAAGATGTTTTCCGAAGGCGTACCTATACGTATTTGGTATCAAGTATCAACTAATATAGCAAAGAGAAATTTCGTAATGTTCTCGCGTTTATTGTAACAGTACCGCACTGTTCGGCGTCCTGAGCTTATCGAGCGCGACGCCTTGCGCCGCCATGCGTCGTCCTTCTCTAAGCTCGAGGGTTGATATCGCTAGAAGGGAGTCAACCCTAAACAAGCCAACGTGTTTGTGACATTGCAATGTTTTAGAATAAAAAAGAAACCCTCGAAATGTCCCGTAGATTTAGACCTGGTAATTATTAATAGTGTGTGTGTGCAGTATGATGGGTGATAATAGTGTTAGACAAGAGAAGCCTAAAATACTAGGACCGAAGCCTGTGATTGCTTCGAAGCCTAGATTCGTGCCACCAGTTAACCTAAAACAAAAGGATGCCAGGAGATTTGACGATGTTCCTCAACAGCGACCTAGTAACTTGACCCAGGAAAACTTGAAAAGTTTGGTAGGATGTAAGACCCCGAATTCGCCGTCGACGGTTTGCTGTAGCATTCTGTCGAATACAACGAACGATTGCTGCGGGGTCATCAAGGAATTGAACGGCAAGCAATTAGTGAAAAACGAATCGCTCGATTCGAATTCTTCGGATTCGGGCGGCTTTAAGGATTTCGTCCAGTTGGACATGCGGAACCCCATGGGACATCAGCGCAAGATCTCGCAGCCGGAGAATGTCGTGCACAAACCGGCTCCGCAGATACACCAGCGGAATGTCTCAGATGTTCCGCATGACGCTAAGCTAATTAACAGACAATCGAAACCATTCGTGCCGAGCGCCCAAGCCTTAACCCCTTATCTGAGCCAAACGGAAAAACTGAAACTGGAGCGCGACAGGGACAGAGACCGGACTGACGGCGAGATGAGGCCAATTAATAAGCTGAATCTGCATCAGCAAATGTACTTGGAGAAGACTGATTGCGGTGAAAGTAAGGTACAGCAAATGAAGAAGATCGTCCCGAACGCGCAATTCCAGCAGTCCACCAAGAAGCTGGAAGAGCTGTTCTCGCAGAAACTCACTTGTGATAAGATGGCTCGCAAAGGGCCCCCGTGCTTGGTGGACGGCGAAACGAGCGGCGACGCGGAACAGAAGTTGTTGGTACAGAAGCAGTTTCAACAGAAAATGCAAGCCGATCTGCAGCAGACGGTGAAACAAATACAGGAAATCCAGAGTATCGAGTACCGATTGCCGCAAAATAGAAAGTGGAATGAGGTAATTTGATTTGTACGAAAACGAGTTTGCAATTAGCCGACTCGTCAGACGTCACTTTACACACTTTATATACCACAGTCGATTAACAATTCGTCGTTAAAATAAAACGCGAACTTTTTTTTTATCTTTCCAATGGCGTGACATAATGGATGTAATAATTATTTCGTGTATTTGGGTTATACATACGCTTGCCCAATGCTGTTTGTTACATATTATCAGTAACAAATTCCGTCTCTTTTTTTTTAAATTTACGTAATTGGTTTTAGTAATTTATTATATGTGTTGCAAATGTAGATATTTTATTATGAAAGTATTTAGGGTAATTAGTTTATGTTTCTCACTGACTGGTAATAAATTACGTTTATCTCTAATTTATTTTTTAATGTTTCTTATTTATTTTATATGTTTTGTCCAAAGCGTGCCTTATTTTTAAATTTGCTGAAAGTAAAAATGTTTTTTTGCATTTTGCTGTATGCTTTTATAGCAAAATTATTTAAGTGGCAGATAATTATTATTATTTTATCAGATATTTAGGTGTTATTTGATTTTTGAAAGTAAAAACGACTTGAATTCTTTTAAATTAAATTAAAAAAAAATCCTTTTTACTTTATATGCATTAGAATTTAGAATGAAAACAAACTCTAATCTATCCCAACCTATTTATACTTTTAAATAACTAGCCTAATTTAATTCTAGTAAGAATGACTTAATGAAGTAACTAACCTATTGTATCCTAACCTAACCCTAATTAATTAAAAAACTAACCTTAGTCTTTCCTAAAAACACACACATGCTTAGGTCACCTGTCTTTTGGACATTTCAATCGACTTGATAAAAATCAAAACTTCCCAATAATATTAATTTTTTGCTTGAATAAATAATAAATATACAATTTTTTCTAAATGATTAAAAAAATATTAAACGTTATTTTTATTAAAGAATAATGTTTGTAGAGACTTTAAAAAACCAATACTTTTTCATTTTATTACCAGAAATAACAATTCCGATTGATTAAAAAGTACCAATTAACAATACTGTTTTCACATACTCGTAACTCTTACTCTTTACTTTTTTCAAAAATGTCCGACATTACCAATACTTTTCCTTAAAAATTGACTACATATTAATTAAATATTGAAACTTTTTCAATTAAATAAATGTAGAAGAGTTTCCTACCGCAAAAATCTAAATGGAAATCTCACAGAAATTTATCGTTACATCCACCACGTATGAATTCCGCCGTAGTAAACAATATGTTTGTTAATTAAAGCTAATTGCGGTAGATGCGAAACCAGTTTAAAACAATTTTAATTTCCTCATTGTTTATTTTCCAATGGCGTTTCCTTCCTTACGCTTGCAACTTCCTCATGTCTCAACTTGTGCAAACTTAAAAAATAAAAACGAATAGTAAAAACTTTATGGTATAAAACTATTTGCGGATCCTCTAAAGTCTAAAACGTATTTTTATTAATGTTGTAAAAATTGGAAACGGGAATTTTTAATGAAGCCGCACGTTGTAAGTATATTTTTCCATCTAAAAATACTAATAATGGATATACTTATATTCTTACACACAGCGTAAATTTTTATTTGAAAAAAAAAAACGATGCAAAGCCGTAATTCTTTTCATATGTACTTTGTTTAAATTATATACGCACGCGAGCGTATTTACAACCTTGAAGCAATTACGTAAATATTATTATGTATCATCGTTAATTATTCGTGCAAAAACCTAAATGCATGCACGTTCGCCACCTTGTGTTTTCCACTGTTGCGCACGTTAAGGAATCGTCAAAGAAAAACAAATATAAAACTGTTTAAGTTCATTTCATTCATCGGTAGCATATAGTCGCCAGGTAATTAATACGCCATTGAACCACTACATACTTCAAAAACTGTTTGTATGTGTGAACTGAAAGTGTATTTAGTCTCACTAGCGTTTACATTGTTATTTGTTTGTGCTTCTGGTTGCTAATTTCGTTTGTTTTGCAGAGCAACAGGAGTCAACCTGCCATTGGCCTTAAACATACACCGAAGTCAAGGGTGAGTGAATTCATACTGTATCAATCTTCATTTAGACTTGTAGCCGCACTCTGAATTTAATTAACACATTCAAATGTGTATACTGTATGCGCTTGAAATGAACTACATTTATATACGGAAAGTTCGCTCTTTCCAATTGCAAATATACCCCTAGTATATGAATTCGGTTGCAAATGGTTTGGTTTCAGTTTAAATAGTAGCTGGTATAAGTTAATTAAACTATAGATTCGTTTGTTCCATTCTTTGATGCCGGTACAGCAAATACTAATTTCGTTTCAGTGTAATAATTGCATTAACTGTTTTCCTATAATTGCCATTTGCAGTTAAAATTGAATTAATTTACTGCGTATTGAAAGCTATTTGAGATTTTTTAATTTTATTAAGAAATTAATGTAAAATCTAAAATTTTATATCTTTGTTCATTTCGGTTGATGTAGAAAATTTAAGGATTTTCATTGGAAAAAGTGTTTATTCTTTGATACTGGTGTTAACTTTGAATTTATTGATATCAATTCAATTCATAAATTTCTCTTATTTGTTTATTTATTCATTAAATAAATGTGTGATATTAATTTAATGTTTAATGACCTTTAATCTATGACTAATAAAATTTATTGCAAACTATATCAGTTTATTATTAGCAATAGTTGTTTTTAAAAACAAAGTACTGAACGGTTACACTTTGATGTCAAATTTGCATAAGGATTTTTGTAGAGTTTTTAATAAAAAATCTCAATTTTAAGAAAAGAAGAAGGACCTATAATATATAAATTTTCAGTGACTTTTTAATTAAATTAGATTTCAAAAATTAAAAATTTGGTTTTAAATTTGTCTATAAGTTAATTGTTTTTGGGTTCAGTGCTATTCCTTTGATAAAATTGGATAGATTCTGGCGAATTAAAATATGTTTTTAATACAAGTAGCAATTACGTCTTTTTAACTTTTTATACTTATCAATTGTTGATAAAACAATGTTTTTAATTATAAAAATTGTTATAAAGAAGATTTTAATTAAATTTCTTATAAAGATCGTTACAAATAAGTTTAAAACTAAATTTTCAAGCAACATTGGTATTATTATTATTAATTTTTAATTAAATCTATTGAAAAGAATAAGAAAAAATAATTTACGTTTTTGTTAGCATTAATAAATATTTCGTTATTTCAACAAATACTAATATATTCGCATTTTTTACAAAGATTCAGTTAAATTTCCTGTCCTATAAAGTATAAAGCTGTAGTATTGTAGAGTTTTTTAAACATTTTATTAATGTCATGGCAAAATATAACTACAAAAAAGTCCTTTCATACACAGCAATACCTAATAACGTCACTTTAAAGTTGTTTATAAACATTGTTGACCTCTTATGACATCATACCTGATTTGTTTAAAACACTCCTTACATGCATTCCAAACTCTTAAACAAGTTAAAATATTTTAATTTTAATATTAATTTTTGCATAAGTTTTGTTGTGTTTAAGAGAGGTAAAAACTATTTTCTATAAATACACTTTTGGTCTGTTCTTTGCAAACTCTAGGTATTTATAGATTCAAAGGATATCCATTGGAAAACCTTTTGGTGTAGGTTAGGTACAAACGGGGTTAACGTTAAAATGGTTAAAGGGTTAAACGGTGCATGAAACATTTTAAAAGGAAGTCCAGATACATATGGAACTTAAACATACCATTTTTAACATTTGTTATACGAAAATATGAAAACATATGTATTAAAATACAATATAGTTAGACAGATTTATCTTAATTTTTGAATTACGAAGGGAAACAATAGGAAACTGGTTTCAAGTTTCGATAAACTTATAAGTGAAATAATTATACTTATAAAACAATAATTTCATGCTTTGGCGACAGCAAAGTCATTAACCCAAAATATTATTTAAATAAACCTGATGTAGGTATATTTAATTAAAAGCTAAAACACAATAAACATTTCTAAATTTAGAAATTGTTTACATTTATAATATATTGATATGTTACTTTTATAATTTAAAACTCCGTCATTGAATAGCAAAATTTCCCATTGTTTTGGTGAAATACATTCTTGTGCCGGAAACTGGCATTAAATTGAAGCATTCGGCATGTTGATCGGTGCATATTGTCGGGATTCCATAAAACGCATCGAACAAAATCGATGCGGATGAAGTTGCGTTCGCGTCCATCCCGCAGCTCACTATTCGGCTCTTCGGCTAATCCGCAGGGGGGATTTCTCCATATAACACATACAGAGAGTCTCCGAAATGACTCACGCTCCGGTGCGATGTACACAGTTCGATCCCACTTTAACCGGAGTCGTCCGGAGCGAGAGAGGCAAGAAACGAGGCAGACACGCCGCACAGGCACGGCTCGCCGACAAAACACTCGCTCAGTCGCAGATAGTGCGTCAACCGAGTTGGTCCCCCACGTCTTTCCAAACACGGTACGCGTCCGTTTTTTCGGAGTTTTACATGATTGCAGTGCTATTGCATTTTTTAAATCATAATATTAGGGTGTCATCTGCAGTTAGTATCGGTGAAAACATGAGTGCAGTAATATAAGTCCCAACCCCCTGTCCCCAAACCAGAAAACATCTGTTCTACCGCTGACTGGCTGAGTACACAGAAGTAACCAAGGTTAGTAAGCATTTGTATTCAAAGCGCGAAGAATTAATAACGACCAATAAATTGGGTCCCAGTAAACAAGTTGCCATGGCGTTTCGGGAGATGCGAATTTATACGCTTGTTGTATAGTAGTATTAAAACGGTTGTCCCTCCCGCTCTCCGAGCCGGTTTTGTGCTTGCAAGTAGTTGAAAGACATACAACTACATTATGAACATACTCGAGAGCCGAGGAGGAATATAAACAAAACCAATAAGAACAAGATAGAGTGACCATACCTGATGCTGTTTGAGCACTCGAGCATCATCTTACTCCTCTCGAAGCTGCTCCGGTGCATGTACCTACCTGTACAAACCTTCGAATGCTGCACATATCTTCAGCTTCATTACCTTTGTAACCGTATACCTAACTTATAGCTATGCGACAATAGAGCAAGTCAGAAGAAACGTGTTCGGTCCTATTAGTTAAAGATTAGTAGTTGCAGATAATCCTGGCGCGGTTGCTAAATTGGATTTAACTTCTGCAATGCTCTTTTTTTTTTCATCTTGTTATTTCGTTTGATGCTTTTTCCTACTGATATGAATGCAAAGGAGTGCTACCATTAAGTTGGTCGGTATGAGTTAATACTTGGAGGAATGTCTGCATTCGAGATTTATGTTCGGCGTTTGTTCAAGCATCACTAAGAACGTCTAGTTCATCATTATATGAGCTGTAGCAGCAGACGAGGAAGTTTCATATAGTTGCACTGAAATGATAAATACGTAGAGCGATCAGTAATTTCCCTTTGGCAATCTACCGGTGCGCTTAATTTCCTCCACTTTATTCAATCAATCGGTACTGGCTCAAGTTCCTCTTCCAAACGCAGAATTCGATTTTGGTCATGGCAAGTTATTATGTGGCACATTGAGGAAACTCAAGGTGTAAGTAATTTTTGTTAAATCCAACATTTGGGGTGGAAAGGATTTTGAATTTCCGAGTTATAGGTTATTTTTGCTCATTTTGCTAATTCCAATCGTATTTTTATCGGTTTCCATGTTGCTGATATGATGTAAGATCTAAACTGACAAATTATGGTGATTTATTAGGATTAGTAGATAATTAAGAATTCCAAGGTGAATGATTGATGAAATTCATGATTTATTGATTTGGGAATTTAAATAAATATGTTTTATTTCGCTTGAATTACGATCATTTTCTTAATAGAGCTATTTAGTACTAAATGAAATTAATATTTTTGTTTTTCATTGCAAGATTGTTATTGTTATCTCTTGTTAATTTTAAAGGATTGATTTTAACAACTTCTCATTGATTGCTACAACTGCCCTTCTAAATATTATACCTATATTGGCTTCTTGTAACATAATGATGAGCTGGAGGATTAAAACAATATTGAATCTTGCTTGATTGGAATCATTCTAATTTAACATCTCTAAGTTAATTTTAAAGACCCAATACACATAATGTATTAGATAGTTTATTATAATCCTTTAAAACATTTATTATCTCATTGATAAATTTCATTATTACTTTATTTTATACAATATTTAAAGCGATCTTAAGTGATATTATGGTGTTTTCATTTCCGATCAACGCATTTTATCTATCAAATTTGGATGCCTAAAATTGTTATTGTTTTTTTGTTATCTGAAAATATTGATAAGAATTGCAATGCCCTGTATGTATTTACAGAGTACCGGCAACGCATTTGCTAATATTTATTCACAGATAAGAGTAAATTTCTTAAAATTCCACTTAAAACACTCGTTATACAT
>JASKGO010001392.1:0-11724 GCA_030556065.1 Holobus sp. GC000080
GTGACCCCTCATTTTAAAGAGAATATTTTTTTCAATATTATAGTGAAAACCGCATTTAAATCGATTCAATAGTTTTGTTGTAATTAATTAATGAAATTGATACAAATTGCCCATTTTCACTTAAGGTTTTACCATGGTTACGAAGTTATTATTTTGATCTGAAAACAAGGGGAAATAGGAAATTTGTATCAACCTAACAACAAAAATTGATGTGTCTCAAGGATTTTTCTTAAAATAAGTAGTTTTCATGTTATTCCAGCTGTATACTTTTCGCTGGGACACCCTGTATAATATTTTATATTTAAAAAAAATTGTTCGTTGCTTTATGGATTATGGGAATTCTACTCGTATTTTCTAATTTAACAGTACTCTGTTTTAAAAGGTTATAAATGAGCTACATTTAATTAAAGTAGTTCAAGTATTTAATTAAATAATTTTTTATTGGAAAAGAGTTCTACATTAAACCTTAAACTTTATTTCAATAAATGACTCATATTTCCGTATCAGTAATTGACTTTAAAAATGAACGCAGTAATTTGCTTTTCAACTATTTAAAGCACATTGAAATAAAAAAACAGTACAGAAACCTAATTACCAAAAATTTAAATATTTTTTACTTCCGCATGTCTCAATCACTTATGGAAAAAATAAAACCGAAATCGCAAAAGAAAAAACATGAAAGAAAATTAAAAGAAAATCGAATTTATTTACAGGAATTGTAAATAGAGGCGACTCGTTCCGAAGAAGGCGCTCGAGAAGCAACAGCATATGTCCTCCGACGGGACCCCCAGTTCAATCGGGAAACGACTCCGATTCCGGACTTCCGGACGTGTCCAAGTACACGGTAGCTTTAATAGGTCCGCAAGGTGTGGGCAAAACAGCACTCATAAGTCAATTCATGACTTCGGAATGCATCAACGCCTACGACAGACAAAAAGGTTCGTGTTCTAAACGGAGGCCTTGCAATGGCTCTCTCTCTCTCTATAGCTTGCCGCCCCCATTATTATCGCACAGTCAGTGTGTAGCCGTTACGGTGCGTTGCTGCTGAATAAGCAAAAGCTCTGCTGCGCTGCACACTCTCAATATGTATGTAGATGTTCGAGTATGTATGGAGGAGTTACTACGTGATTCTGTTCATCCACTAAATAGATTGAAACAGCTTTGCATGCTTTGTGTGTAAACTGAACTGACATTCAGCTAGGCTAGGATGCCTTTAGCGCGAACCAGGTTTTACCGGGATAAAACATTTCATAAAGTAAATCGAATAGCTTCGGTCGCTGCGTGGGTGTGTGTACCTATAGGTACTATAAGCGGGGAAAATGAAAGGAATTGCCCGCAGGGTGATATGTACTTGCCAATAACTACCCCAAACCCCATGTGCGATATCGTAACGGTCTTTTTCTTCTATTTTATGAATTGAATAATAAATCCATGCAATACACTCAATTCTCTTAATGCATCCTTTTCTTTGTATGATGTAGGTATCTATGGTGTATGGTAAAAAAAAATCTGTGGTACGATTCGAATGAATTTTTATTTAATTTTAAATCTACCGATTTAAAATATAAGTATCTGGTGGGTGTCCAAAGAATTAGATTTGCCCAAACTTTATAGATGTGTGAATAATTTAATTTACTCGTAATAACAGTATAAATCGATGATAGATTAGAAATAAAACTTTGATGCTTTTAATCTATTGGTTTTTAAGATCAGCTATTTTATTTTTAAGAGAATATTAAATTTTTGCTTTATATATTTTGATACTCCCTAGATATATGTTACATTTTAAAAACAATATAGTTTGTTTTAATCAAAATTCAATTGAGCTTTTACTTCCGGTTACAGTTGACAAAATAACCTTTTCCTGTGGTGAAATTTCTTTCACGAATTTAAAGAAAACTAGTTAAGATAATGTTTTGAATTTTTCAGTAATATGTCTTTTCTACAGAATTTTTAAGAATTTATTTTTTACTTTCGAAAAAAAAACGTTATTTTTCTTTGTAGGAAAAAAATAATAAATTAAAAAGGTCTTCCCAAAAGAATGTTGACGGAATTTAAATCATTATTTATACTATAAATTGTAATGATATACTAAACTGATTATTTTAAAATTAATTTATGAATTAAAAAAATATTGTTTTCTTTAAGTGAAGCCTCAATTTTTCAATAAACTTCTAAATATGGTGAAAAAAGCCTACATTTCAATTTTAATTTGGGGATTCAAAATATAGAATAAAAACTAGTGAACAAAATTTAAAAGAAAAATATTTATGAGGTATCCTGTTTAAAGCTATTGTAACATTTTCGAAATAGTTCATAAAATATTTTTTGTTCGCGAATTAATTTTAATTAAACAAAATTTATTAATGCTATGTTGAAACTACAAAATTCCATGCTGATCGAAAATGTATTGTACCTGGTCTTTAAAACAAATTTGAACAGGGAGGAAAATTTAATCTTTTTAAATAGATTTAATTTAAAAAATGATTAATTACTTAAAACAAGTCAAAATTAAAAATTAAAGTTAATAAAATTTTATGTTGAAAACAGGAACCTGGTCTTTAAAACAAATTCGAACAGGGAAGAAAATTTAATCAATTTAATTTAAAAAAATATATATTCTTATTGAATTAATAACTTAAAACAAGTCGAAATTAAAAGAAAATTATAAAATTTTATGAAGTAAACTGGATTCCTAGAGAAATTTTAATATATGTAGGGTTTTTCCATATAAAAATCGGTTAATTTTGAGAAACGAAACACCAAAATTTGAATAAATAAGAAACCAATAAAATCGCAAGCAGTTTCGCTCCTTGTACGAATCAAAATTTTAAAATCCCTTTAATTCTTTGATAAACTTACTTGAAACTTTGTATTAAATGATCCAATAAACCCTTGTGGCGTCATTTACAAAAAGCCTGTAGCGAGTAAAAATTATTTTGTATTTATTTTAAACAGAAATCGAGCCGATATAATCGCAAGTGTAGACTCTTGCTGTTTAAGCCCGATAAAAATGTAATTTTAGGAAATAATATGCCCCACTTCTTACTAATAAACTAGGGGCCAATAGGAATTATAATTATAGGAATTAATATTGGTGCAACGCGTTCGTGATCCCCTTGCTAAACAGCACAAAATTTTTGAATAAAATACCTAGACTTATTAAAATGAGAGCTTTTAAAAAATATTTTTCTTAAAACTTATTTGATCTCACCCATAAGTAGGATATATATATAATGAAAGAACTTTGAAAGGACTGTAAACATTATTATTAATAAAAATTATATGTTTCCACCCTGATTAACCGAAAAATAATTTTAAACTATATATGGATATGTAGGTGAAGAAAAAAAAAATATTATATTGAATAATTTGGACGTTGACCATCTTGTGTGTATAAATAACAAAAACAAAATTTAAAAAAAAATAGCAGCGAAAAAATAAAATGGTATTTTTTTAAAAGAAGACTCACTAAGATCGATAACTGCACCAAAATTGATTTCGCATACATTTTTATAGCTCCCACACAAAAACAAAATATTTACATTACAAAAGGCAACTATTGATTTAAACAGTGTTAAAAAGTATTTAAAGGGAAATCTTTGGAAATGGACTTTTTATTGTTTCCACTATTAGCATTCACGACTTTCTGCGCAAAGTAAATCACACTAAATATAAATTTTATTATTCCATTTGCTGACTGATTCTAATTTTGTATATACGGATACACAGTTCAACTTCAATGTTCATGGCTCAACATCCAAAAAGGAAACGAAATGCGAGAAATGTAAATGTAATTCACATTTGAGAAAATTCATTCGCAATCGAAAGCAACTAGCAAGTTGTGAATTTCCTTTGGAACAAAACTAAAACTAATTAAAGAAGTTTGCCAAAGTTCTGACCTGTATTAAAAGGTCTAATTTAGGAACGGCAATATTACAATTCGCATCAAAAGTTTGTACCACCCTGTACGTATTTGTTTGTATTCATAAAAGCGCATCTTTATATTTATATTTAACTTGGAAAAAACTACAAGTACATAATCATGAAAACTATCGGAAAAATGTAAACAGAAATATATTTTTCCGAAGTAAATATTTGCGCAAGGATAGGAAAAGCAACAAGCTTTACAGACCCTTTGTTTCACTTTTCTGTTATGTTATATAGATAGAAACTTTGACTTTTTAAATCAGTGTAGTATCTACATAATAAAAAATTAAAAATCTCCGCCTATGCGAATGTAAATTTATTGACAGTGGAAAATGAAGAAAAAAAAAAACAAACTGCTGACGGTTTATTTATGCAAGGCGTTCTGTTTGGTCGATTCGTTTGCGAAAACTAAACTTAATGAAATTGCGCACTTTTTTCTTTTTTTTTCTTAGCGAGCGAATTTGAGCTACTAGTAAAATTAAATTTCTTGATAGCTTGAAATGCTTATTGTACGAGTATGTAAGAGAAAACTAAAGTTACAGCTTTTCAATTCATTTATAGATAACAGTGTTTCGCATTTGAGCCAATAGAGGTGCATGAATAGTCTCAACCTGTTGCACACTAAACTTTCCGAATTAAATGATAACATTGGCAGTGAAGAATTTCCGGCGCGCGCCGGCGAAAGATTTTCCTGTGGAACTTGTCTGGCAACATAATACGTATTTTACAAGAAGAATGTCAGGAAGTGGACGACAAACTTTATTTCACATACGAACATTCACATATTATAGTATGTATGAAGAAGACGTCGATTTGCTAAATTTACCTCGGAACACAATTAATAAAGTAAGACGCGGAAAAAGCGTGTTTGTTTATTTGCTTCTTTAAGATGTTTTATAAACTCGCTCGTTTTTCACTTTACTTTATCCGCATCAGCTTAATTCAATTACAAAGCGTTGTTAAGTTACAACTTCCTCCGAGTTCCGGCGACTTTCAGAGAAGCTCTTAAAAGATGTTGAGGTTTTTTTTTTGTTATAAAATCCACAAAATATGCTTTTATTTGGTAGAAAACGGAGAATAAATAATTAATCAATTTATTTTCAAGAACTGGGTCATCATTAAGCAGCAAAAATACTCTCTCAGTTACAAATTATGGTATAAATTTTTGTTTTTATTTTTTCCCCCATTAATCCCCAGTCCATCAAAATTTTTCATATTTTTTTCATTATTAATTTACTAATATATAATTATAATTTATTACATCAAATACACATTTAGTTGCAGCTTCATTAATAGTACTGAGGCTCAGTTTTTTCCCTACTTTATTCTGAAATGAAACTGTAAAATTTCATTGCGCTGGTCACAAGCCAGTTTCTTGGTTTTCCGGTCTCTTCTCACTATACACCACTGTATAAATTTGTTGTACCTCCCATATTCCTTTTAACAGCTGTGATCTGGGATTTTGATTTTATGTTTTTTGTTAATTTTTAAGTTTCTAACTAATTATGCTAATTATGACAAATTGTTAAAATTTGTTTTGTGCACAGACACTATACTTAAATATTAACAAGGGTCATTCCACCTCAAATCGACCAATGATTGGAATCGACCCCTTTCGATTTGGCTGAATTTTGGTCAGAAGTTTTCTTTTATCATGAAATGAAGTTCTGCCAAAGGAAAAAAATTTAAAAAAATTTTGGCTAAAGTTATGCAAAATTCAAAATTTCACTATTTTTCTTGTTTTTAAACTTGTTTTTTTAATATCTCAAAGAGTATTGCAATTTAAAAAACCAAAGTTCATTTTAAAGAGGATATTTGAGGCTACGAAAAAATTTTTTTTTGGTTCATTAGAGGAGTTGATGTCAAATATTTTTAAGAAGGCACTTCCGGATATAGTGGAAGTAGCTGTTTTACTGTTAAATATGCCTTAGAAATTGATTTGGGTACCTTTTAAATTTTTTGATCTCTGAACAACTTTTCAAGACATTAATTTTTTTTTCCGAAAAAAAAAAGAAAATAAATATTTTAATAAATAAATAAATGTTTTAAGTCGCAAATGCGACTGCTTTCTAAGTCGGCCATTTGTAAAATAATGATCCAATCTCAACCATTTTTGGTCAAAATCCAATTCAATTGAGCTGAAAACTATTATAACTAAGATTGAAAAATAATCATATATTTAAAAATAAGAATATGATATTTTTCAAATGGAATGACCTATTTTTTTCTTATTTCAATGGATAGAGGGTAAAAAGAAAAATATTAATGTTGTAATTATAATCTATAAAATCTATAAAAATGAAGTTTTCACAAATTTTAGATTCTAATTTTCAAAAATGTTTAATAAATATTACAATTTTTTATTTTATTTAATAAGTTCAATAGTTTTCAGTACTTTCGCGCTAGGTTTGAAGTAAAAATGGTTCAGATTAGTTCATTATTGTATACAAATGTCAGCTTTAGAAAGCAGTAGCAAAAGTTATCAATTTATTCCGAAAGAAATTAAATCTTCAAAAGTTTTCAAGAAATAAAACTAAAAAAGTACCACAATAAATAATTTTTATTTTAAGGCCAATTAAAAAATATAATAGAAAATAAGGGGTGATATTTATTATAACGAAGTTGGTAGCGACTTCCGGTATGTCCGGAAGCGTCATCTTGAAAATGTTTTAAATCAACTCGTCTGGTGGATCTATAACTCCTATAGAAACATCAAACTTTTTTGGTTCCTGTTTAAATCATCGTCCTGCGTACAGCACGGTTTTTCAAGATGAAATGTAAAATCCGTTAAGTTTATTAATCTTCGTTTTTTTTTAAGATATGTATACCATAATTTAGGACAGAGGGAATAAAACTATAAATATTTTTTTTTAATTCCTTTAAATATCAATTAAAATTTTATCAAGGGATTCGATTTTATTAACTAATGCTACTTCTGAAATGTGGTTTCTATTATATTCCACATAAAATATTGTATAGATTTTGGAAGGCAGGAAATATTACAAGTTTACATTTTCCAAGTTATTATTAGATTCAATAATTTATGATACCGACAAATAGTGAACTAATAACTCTCGTACGAAACAAATAAAACCACTGAATTTAAAAATAAACTAAAATTTTGAAAAAATTATAATTTTTTTTTTTTTAAATAATTATAACAGCTGCGTTTACTGAAAGAAACATTAATAAAAATAAACAGACTCTTTTGAACGAAAATAAAAAAGGGAAATTTAATACTTGTTTGTTTCTGTTAAAAACCAAAATCTCCATTTTTGTCAATAAATAAAAAAGGAATAATGAAGATGAAGATCTAATCGAACTGGTACATTATAAGCATTCAATTTTAGAATAACTTAAAAAGTGACAATAACCAGGGATACCAAAACACTAAACATCAATTAGAAACAAACAAAATTATAAAACACAGTTTGGAATTTTTTTAAATTTAAGATTTAGACTTGCGAAGCTTGAGCTTTGCGAAAAGTGAACGACGTAGAACGAAAATAAATAAAAATAAATAAAACTAGTCGACTAGAAACCTACTTTTTTTCGATAACGGGCCAGTTGGAAAAAATTCGCAATGTAGGTCAAGTATAGACTCTTAAAAACGGCGGAGGCAGTATATTATTAAAGTTTTTTCATCTCCGCACCGTAAACACATTAAATGGTGTGCAAAAGAGAGAGAAAAAAGGCGACGCAAAGAACGGAAAATAAGGTGTATTGAAAGAGAAAGGGAAAATGAGAGAAAAACTAGAGATAAAAACGAAGTCGAAGTTATATAAATGCATAGGTATAGCTTATAAGTGCTTGCAGGTAATTAAATTTTCCGCAAGCATCTCGGTATCACGTATTTATAGGGTAGTTTAATTTCGCTATTAGAATGAAATTGCATGCGATTGCATCTGCTGGAGAGTTCGTTGCCACTGACCTATTTCAAGTTCGTTCAGCCATGAATAAGTTTAATTTAGAATGTGTGTATTTTGAGAGCATCGGTGCTATAAATATGCGAAGAAATCTCCACTAGAGTGCATAAGTATTTTCGGACGCGCATAATGTAACCAATTAAAATAACTATTTGCCATTTATTGTTTTGGCCCACAGAGATTCTGGGAGTGCAGTCCGTCTTCATCATGCTCAACGGAGAAGAGTCGGAGCTCATCTTCTTAAATGTGACTAATCCCAAGGTATTTGTTCGTTTTCATCCCCCTTCGAATGCACGACGATAATAATTACGGCTTTCAAGTGAAATTAGTCCAGAGATTAATTATTACAATTGGCACTTAATATTTCACATCAAACTTTTATCAAATCCGAGTGTATTGTAAATTTATAGCCTCCAGCAAATTGTAAATGATTGTATTTATTAATCAAAATTATTATCAGTATTAAATAGAAAGCAGAAAAAAATATTTAAAAATATTTTTAGCAAAGAACTGATTTTTTTTTTTATGATTTCATATTCTAAAGTAAAAATTAAAAAAAACAAATTTAAAATTAAATCATATTCTAAAATAAAAATAATAAAACAAATTTAAATTAAAACAAAATTAATAGACAATAATTCTTTGCTTAAAGTTTGAAACGTTAAAAATTTAAAAATAAAAATGTGCAACAAACGGTAATCTCTCTGCCATAAACAACACTTAAAAATTGTATCATATTTCAGCACTTTCTTTGAATTGAGTTATTTATACTTCAATTTCACTTTCAGTGACAAATTTAATATTTCCCAGTTCAAATAAAAAAGAAGAAAATTCTGCTGAAATTTAATTAAAGAATATCTTAAATAACAGCTAACTTTTTTACCAATGCTTTCAACATTTATTAAAAAAAACACTAAATAAATAAAAAAATAAAGTTGCAAAACAATTAAAGATTAAAACTTAACACTTACATTGTGTGGATCTTGTAGCAGGACATTGACAGGACAAATCCTCCGGACGCATTCGTCATCCTGTACTCTGTCGTGGATAAGGCGAGTTTCCAGAAGGCCGAAACGGAATTGGCGCGTCTGCAGGACTTGGAGCTCCTTCGCAGCAAACCTGTCATCTTGGTGGGTAATAAAATCGATTTGGCCAGGAGCAGAGCCGTTTCCACTCAAGGTATAGTCACCATCAGCTCACTTGCCACACAATAAAATGCAACAATAAAAAATAAAAAGAGCCGTCAGTTATTTCTGCGTCTCTGCGAGTCCAGACCATTGGACAATTTTGACCCAATTCACTTAACACCGTTTTATTACGCACATATACAATACAAAGGTACAACGGTGTTGATTTACCCTGTACCTTTTTTTTTTCGTTATTGAATTCGATTTTTATTGTTTATTGAAAACTTTAAATTTGCCAAATAAGTATAATTTTATGTTTTCGATATCTACGCTAAAGTACAACGCTCTTGAAAGTAATAAAGGTGACTAATTACCTAATAACGCAATCACGATGATAAAACGTCATAATTTACATCATATACATCATATATAATATCGTGCATTTTATTCAATTTGTCTAGATCAAACTAAAAATTTTAGTAAATTTAATTTATTTTGGATGAATTTGCGGCGGAAATTAAAACTTTAATTATTGTTCGATTTTTTTTTTAGTTGTTTTTGATTGCTTTTACTAAGGTTCGGAGTTCAATAAACAATCTTTTTGAATATAATAAAAAGTTACCGCAAAAAAAGTAAGAAGTAACTTTTAAGAGAGGCTGAAAAGATTTATTGTTTAACAAAGAAAACTGAAAAAAAGTAATTAAAGTATTCAAGGGAGTAAATAAATAATCATCAAATGATAATAACTTTTATATTTATTATTTAAAGAACAATATATAATATATTTATTACAAAAATAAATTAGTATTTTTTTATTAGAAATTTTCAATAATAAATTGTTTGTCAAGAAACTTTTAAGAATTAAAATACAGCATTTATAGGATACAATTTCTGTACCAAATGTTATAAAAAAAATATATTTTTTTCAAAATTATATTTTAATTTGGATCTGAATTCAGTAAATTACTAATAAATATCTTACATTTAATAATTTGCAAAATGTGTGGATAATATTTACAATTGTGTGCTAAATTAAAATATTGTGCAAAACTTGTGTCCTTTCTTGACAAAACAGTGTTTTTATTTTTTAAGTTAATTCAAGTATTAATTCGGAAATATTGTGAAATTTGTTAATGTGAAACGATATCAAAAATATACTTTTCCATTATACAATATTCTAATTTTCAATAATCTATATATATATTAAATATAGAATAATTAATAATTTAAAAATCTCAAGTTGCAAATACATTTTCCACGCTTCAAGGCTTGCAAGCCACAATTAGATTTTTTTCGGTGCAAAAAATAAATAAAAAAATTAAAAACTTTTGCCATAGTAAGCGAAAAAGAGTTTCTGCTATAGAGTTATTTGCGATACCAATCAAATATCGAGAGCCGAGTCTACTAGATCTAGCTAGATAATACTTATTACTATATTGAGAGGACCGTTTTCAGATGGAAAATGCTTAGCGTGCATGTTCCGCGCCAAGTTCGTGGAAATCTCCGTCGGGATCAATCATAACGTGGACGAGTTGCTCGTTGGAATCCTGACGCAGATCCGACTGAAAAGCTACCAGAACGAAGACCGGGACCACAACCAGCAGCAATGGTACAAGTCGCGCGGAGTGGTGCGAGCGAGTATGAAAGCGCGGCAAATGTTCACGTGGCTCTTCGGCAAGGAGGACGCGAAATTCAAGAACTGCGAGAACTTACATATTCTCTAGTTAGTGACAAATAAAACAAAAAGAAACATTATTTACAAAACTAAACAAAAATGCTCGTAATAAAAATAAAAAAACAGACAAAACTCAAAATCAAGAAGAAAAAATATAGATTTCTTACGCAATTCGGTATACATAATATGTAAGTAATTTACGATTAGTGGGTGAGTTTAAAGATAAAAATTTTACATTTTATATACTGCTCTATTATTAATTATATTTACTTTAATATATTATTATATTGTTAAATAATTATTATTTACGTAATTAAGTAGTTTTACTAATTATTATTATTATTCAAGGATAGTCTCTGTCTCAAATTAGAATTAAATTTACGGTCGCGCATACAAAAAGCACAAGAAAAACTAGTTTTTCATTATACTTTCTCTCAATGTATAAATGTATATTGTATACCTTATTGGTTTTCAGACTGACAATATCACTAAATCATTGCGAAAGATAATAATTTGGCCTAAGAACCAAAAAAATAAATAAAAAGTAAATGAAAATATTATATAATAAATGCAAAACAAATGAATATCTATACATATTATATTCTTTTAAGAAGAAAAAAGAACCAAAATATGTCAAATATGTAAATTTATAAATAAATTATTTATGAAATTACTTTACCTCTATTCCATTTTTTTTTTATTGTTTTACGGTTGCCACTTGAAATCGTAAGTCCTTTAGAGAAGCGTTGAAGCGCCGCACCACTGATTAATAAAGCTCAGGACGTCGCTAATATTGGAATCCGGATACATTTTTGCTGCCATATTGAATTTCGACCACATATCTTTATTGGCTCCATATTCGGAATGCACGAACGACACAACAGGATTCTTCAGCGGATAGCCGGATATAATGCAAGGATACTTGTCCCCTTCCAAGCTGGACTCATACATCATCCTGTCGTCTAATGGTAATTCCTGAAAGATTTTTTTTCAGACGTGTTTTGCGCGCGTCAAAAAATTTAGGGCGACATATAAAACTAATGCATTTACCAGGCGGATGCACATC
>JASKGO010001393.1:0-42510 GCA_030556065.1 Holobus sp. GC000080
AACTTAACGAAATCGGGGATTTGTATTAGGAGCACATAAACGCGAAGAGTAGTATCACGAGTAAACGATGCCAATAAGATTGCCTACGTTAATGTCCACAAACTGAATTAATTGCGGAGTAATTTATCAACTGTTTACGATGTAAATCTGGTTGTCTATGATAAGGTCCACAAACGTAAATTAAATTCAAATTCAAATTGATTTTCTCTTTATTAAAAACGGATTCAGCATTAGATAATATACTTCTTTTGTTGTAAATATTATTTATAGCTATTATTAGCTCTGAAAAGAGCTGTTATCGTTCGATAAAGTGTTTGTTTTATTATTAGTATTGTTTATATTAAGTGTTAGCTCTGAAAAGAGCTGATTAATTATGAATATTGCTGAAAATAATAAAAATAGGTAACAAATTATTAAAGAACCATTATTATTAAAAGTAATAAAAAACAATCGCAACTAATAAATTAATTACAAAAATTCATTCGACAACATTAAAAGCAATTTATCAAATAAATTAACTTATTTAACATTTAAAAAACAATTCTAAACTTATTAAAAGTAATAAAAAACAGCCCTAGCTAATAAATTAATTACTAAAACTCATTGAAACATACAAAAAACAATTCAAAACTTATTAAAAATAATACAAATCGACCCTAGGTAATGAATTAATTACTGCTTTTGTCGAGTAACACCTGAAACATAAAAAGAAGCTTATTATTAACTATAAATTCAATTTAAAAAAGCCGTTTGCAACTTTTGAAACTGAGCGCAAGAAGTGTATGCAACCAACAATGATTGTTTTTATAGGTTATAAACATATAAAAACAAAAGAGCACATTGGCGTTAAAACAGATATTTTCTCTTATTATCTATAATTAAAATAAATTACAATAATCCACTATTAAAAATGTCTACGATAATTCGAATTAAGCGAAGACTTGATCAAGATCCAACAGAACTTTTAGTTTTAAACTGCAAGAGGCAAAGAGTTGGTGACGAAAGCTCAACAAATGATGAATTTGATAAAGAAGCTACCATCTTCAGTTTTGCTCATACCTCCACGAAAAAGGTATGTTCAAGTAATTGTAAAACCACCTTTTTTCTTTTGTAAACCATTGCACTAATTTTAGGATGACATCGCCTTTAGAAGCATTAAGAATGACATAGAAAATAGCAAAGCCATCCACACTAATGCATCTTCCCAAAGCATTAAAGATAAAATCCGACGTCTATTTGAAGAACAGCACAAAGAGAATAGATACAGGATAGTCAGCAAATTAAGAATGAATGATGTTGATGATGCCACAGTACTGGACATTGAAGCCCATAATGAACATGAAGACAATGAGGATAATGAAAACAATTATGTGTTTGATGTCTATTATTCTCAAGGGGATAAAGTCAAGGAAATTTGTGAAGAAAACTTTATTGGGTAAATTGCATTATTGCTCTTAATTTATAAAAAAGTAATTAAAAATTAAATTTAGAATTTATCCTTTGGAAAACGACCTGGTTTATGGGTCTTTGCGCGATAACGGAATCGATTGTGACGAATCCGAAGCCTCTGACGATTCAAATGCAGAGAATAATTGGCGGAACAACTATCCAGACGAAGACGAAGATTTTGATGAGAACAGCGTTACCGAAGACGATATTTTCAAAGCAGTTATGAATGAAGACAGCGACAGAGATCTATCATCGGATGATAATGAATATTACGATAGTAATGACTTCAATGGCGATAACGAAAGCACAAGATTCGATAAACTATATGCCAGATTCAAAGCTATGAATACATCTGAAAATTTGGAAGACGATGAAGACGACTATTTCAGCGAAGAAGAGGAAAATTTCTCTTAAATTTTTTTATATTGAGTTGTACAAGCAAAAAAATGTGAATAGAATTTAAGTTCCTAATGTTAATTTGTTTTTATTATTTTAATTAAGTAATTGTTATTAATTTAACCAAAAATAAAGAAAAATTAAATGCAAATTAAAGAAATCTACTTTTAAATCCACCAACTCTCAGCTTTCTAAAACTAGGGGTCTCTAATTGAACTGTTGGACAGCTCTTCAACACTAGATGTCTTTAATTTACGAAAGTTTCAAAACAACGCACCTCTATCCCCACAAACATGGCACAAGGTTGGTCATGATCTCAGCTGGTGGACAACTTCAGTCAGTGCAGCGCCAGGTGGACGTGCAGAGTGCAGCAGCAGCAGCAAGAGAAGGCGGCGAGTGCGGCTTCCGCGGCGGACTTTTTTAAACCCTGTAATTTCGTAACACGGTGCATAATTAATGACGTTGCCCTTAGCAAACGAACCGCAGCAAATGAATAATTTAGGAAATCTATAAAGCCTCCAGTGTGCTGTGCCCTGTGATTTTTTTCTATTTCAACACACTACTATACTAACAAGAAGAGAGAAAAATATTTTATCGGATATTTGCGCAAAAGGGTTAGTATGCGACATATAATGCAAATACATAGGCGGAATGGAAAACAAACTCTTTGCTATTGATTTTCACCTTTCGATGCCCTAAGCACACTTTTGAATTATTTATAATTCGCAAAACAATAAATAATTTTTTTGAAGCAAACAGAGCGCGCGCCTTTTGCAGATAAAAACAAAAACAAAAAAACTTTTCAGAGCCAATCATTTTCCCGCGGTGCATTAAATATGAAAATTTATGAGCCCCGTAAATTGTAATCTTAAGATACTCATTGCAGATGCCACCCTTGTAGATTAGGGACTGCTCGTTTATTATTAATTTACTAGAATCTAGATTTATACGATGCAATGCAGTTTTAAAGTAAGTCCGAGAATTTTTTTACCTGCCTTCTCGAATTCGGTCGCGGTCCAAATGGATTCAGGGATGCTGCGACCCACAAGCCTGTGGGTTTCAAGATTTAGCATCTAGCAGCTTCTCTGCACAGAAAAAGCTGAAGAATAAATGCGTGCATCCCTTGGTGTTTGCTTCTGCATACATTTGTCGCCGTGGTGGTTAACGTAACTTGTGTTTACGTTTCAGTTTCAGTTTTCAGTGTGGCTGTGCCGTAGCCATAGCTACCCCTAAATGGAAGGTTGTTAAAGCCGTACAGTGTACAGTAGTTGTGGTAGTTGTATTAAATGGGGTTGGCACTGGCAGCAGACATGTCTGCATATTCTCATTGCATATGTACCTTGCTTTATGTGCTTTATGTATTTATCCCGTCGTTATTATTCATCATGATTTAATTAGTTGCGCGCATTAGGTGCTAGGTGCCGCACGGCAAAGCTCGATTGTGCAATTTCATCGGTTCTATAAATATTGCGCTGTGGATGGCGAAGATCCGCGTTTCCTAGTAATTGTAATGATCCAAGGAGAGAACATAACGAATTGCATATTGCATCTTCAGTAATGAATCATCTTGCAGATGCGGCAAACACATTTTAAAAAGTCGTTAATTATATTTTTAATTATTTTAATTTGAAAATTCAAAGTAGTGTTTTCTTACGATGCAAAAAGTAATTGAATATTCTTCAATTTTAAATGCAAAAAAAAAAAAAGTTATATTCAGATAAACAAAAATTTTAAAAATAAAATAAGATTGAAAAGATAATTAGTTTTGCAATATTTTTTGTTAATCAATGCCACTTTTGTTGTTCAGCTTCACTGCTTTTTGTTTGGTAATTGCAATTAGTATTTTGAAATTATTTACTAAAAATTTTGCTTGTGGTTTTTGTTATAAATTCTTTTGGCCTTGCTAAAATTAAATCTTAATTACTTAACTTGGCTTCAGTAATGATTAGTATTTATTGAAATCAACCAAATGATTCATTTGCTGAAAAATTCATTTAAAAGACAACAAATTAGTGAAACCTTGAATTGAAATATTACTTTGCAAAATTTAAATTTGAAACAGAATATAAAAATTTAAATATTAATTAACTGCAGAACAAAAAAAAAACGAATAAATTAAAAAAAATAAACTAGTGCTGAGTAAAAGTTACACTCAAAATTTCCAGTTTTTCCTTTCTTTTTTGTTTTATATTAATTATTTAGAAGACTGGAAAATCGAAAATCGTATTTTAAATTATTCTTTTTTTTTTTGTAAAAGCTATTCAAAACTAATTAACTAACGTTTCATTCGCAAGTTAGCAATAAAAAGACCGGGAATTCGGAAATATAATCAAAACTAAATGAATAAAGTTAAAAAAAACAAAATCAACAGCTAAAAATGCATTGATTTGAAATTAAACAAAAAGCAAATAAGAAACATATAAAAAACATTCCAAACAAACAAATTTAAACATCGCAGCATAAGTCCATTAAATTAATTAGATTGTCAAAAAGCCAAAAAAGCGGCGCCAAGGCCGAAGTAATTTACCAGGTAAATTACCTGTTTATTACCGTCACGGAATCGCGTCTATATTTAAAATTACAAAGCTTATACCAAAAAACAGAATAGTTTCCGCAATTTGAAATAAATTGTTAAGCATACAGTGCAGCACTTCGCGAACTTTCTCATTATAATATAAACAAAAGTCGATTAAATGCACCACACACACTGACACACAATGTATGCAAAGAAGATGCGCATCTGAGCTCAGCGGAGAGCCTCCAAAAAGGCTGTATTGTGTGTCAGTCTGTCCGTATATCTGAGAGCTCCTTTCAGATTGCAAAATCATTAATTTAAAAGAAGCTTTAAGTAGAGACAAGAGAGAGAGAGAAGAGACTCTTTATGCTGAATTGATGAGGGAAAAATATAGATATACAAAGTTACGGCGGCGGCAATGGGTGACACGCAATTTGCGCTACACTTTCTGGCATTTATTTATTGCTGAACAACAGTATCGTTTTATTATCTCTTCGCTCGTTTCGCTTCCTTCATCGATATCAGTCCGGAACTCGGCGAAAACTTGAGCGATAAGTGCAATATAATCGCTGAAATTAATAGATTGGTATTTGTCGTGAAATTTATCAAATTTCTTGCAAAGTTATTGCTTTGTTTTCTGTTAAATAAAAGTGGGTTTGAAATAAGAAATTATCCGTTTGATTAGTAATGATTAGTTATCACAATCAGTTTTTGTTTTAGTTGTTTTAATTTTTTTATTGATTCATTTTTCATTGCTAATAAAGTTAAAATTTCAATATTAAGTTATTTTTTGTTGTTTACTTTTAATGCGGAATTTAATTTGCTATTTATATTTGCTTTATTTTATTGTAAAAAGAAGAAAATTTATTGTTTACTTTTAATAATTAAATAATATTGAATGTGAAATTGCATTTTATTTGCTAAAGAGAAACAGGCAAAACACAAAATTAAAATTAAAAAATATTTAGCTAATTTTTTTTAAATTTAATTTCTTGTTTTTATTTGTTTTATTTTATTGCGAAACAATTATTTAATATTTTTTTTTTTCATTAATAATTACCTATTGTGCCTTTAATGTCCAAAATGATTTTGTTTTCTAAACAAAACTAAAAACTAAATAAATAAACAAAAAGCAAGAACAAAGGAAGCAAAACTTAAAAAAATTGCATTTAACGTTACTTACTTTTTCTGTCATTAACGTATTTTATTTCCTTGAAATTGAATCAAATATAATGAGCTGCAATTTCCTAAGTTAAGAAAGAACGCCAACAGCTTAAGAAAATTGACATTAATTATATCGGAACGCATTCTAAACATGAAAATTCACTGTTATAAACCACTTAAAATTACATGAGTGAAAATCGTAAAATTGCCAGACAATTTCTCGTAAAAAAATTCTCAAAACAAAAGCAATTTTAAGGAAAAATATATAAAGTATCGGTAAATAAACGAATATAAAGTACCAAGCATAGCATAGCATAGCATAAAAAAAGCACCGTGGAATGAATATACAAGGAATAAAGAGCGATTCGTTCTATTTTCTACTATATTTCTACTATATAGAGTTCTGCAGAGGATATTTACTTTATCGCGCTTCATTTCCTCGCTTTTTCTTTGTTCGTTGATTCATTTGCATAAATCAATGGACTCTCTATACATCCATCCAGACAATGAATAAATTTGCACTTTATTAGAAGACTGCTTCAGTTTCAGCATTTCAGCACAAAGCAATCTCCTTTTAATTGCTGTCTGAGCTTTTTTCTGTGCTTTCTGTCGAAAAAGTATTTCAAAATTAAAAAATAAAAAGATTTACATAACGATTGCAAATACTGCAACACTTTTGAAGAATAATAAATAATAATAACAAATAATTAATAACATTTCGCATTGTTTAACGGGAGGAATTCGAAATTTCAAAAAATTCACATTCTCATTGAGCAACAGCTCTATTTTAACACGATTCTTGCATTAAACAAATAATAAAATTTGTAACAGCATTCTCATTATCAATCAGTTTATTGTTATTACCGTTATTTTATTAATTACAACAAACAGAAATTAAACACATTTAGAAATTTCGCTCAATTAAGAAGATTAATTGCAATCAGGTCCAACCCTTTTAATAATAAGATTTATTAATACAAAAAAAAAAAACATGAGCAATATCTTAAAAAGTGCGGAAAAATCGCATCGAAGCAATTAACTTTAATCACGATCGGCGCACGGGCTTGGTTTTAATTACAAATTTCTAATTTATTATGTTACATAAACACGAAGCGCTTGTCCATTTATAATAATGGTTGTACATACTGTACGTATATGTACAGTGGTCAGGGGACCATAAAAATTGCACACCAATTACTTACGCTCGTTGAAAATAAAAGTTGGCTGAATTAATTTGGTCAGAAACCTTTGCTGATTATATTTTTTCATTCATTTTTTTTCCATTCCATCATATAAGTGAATAGTTCATTGTCCATTTTTAGTTGGCTGCACTGAATAATTTAATGGTCAGCTACTACTGGCTAGTGTGTAATTTTTCCATCCTAGCTGGCACATCATATTAAAAATTAAATAGCACTGGTTCGCGCGTTCGCCTTCATGAATTTCCACGTAATTCCAGTAAAGGTTCATCGTCGGAATAATAATATTTTCCTCTTTTTCTATATACTACTCGAATAGTATACAGTATACTATATCTCGTATGTATTTTTACTCTATGTATATGTATAAGTATATAGAGAAAAAAGAATAGTGTGTGAACTGTTGTACGAGTATGTATGTAATGCCGGTGTAATGTATAATATGTTCTTCGTGAATGCAATCGTGACTTTTCATGTGACTTCTTCTATGATTTATACGGTTTCGTATGATGCTCAGCTCGCACTGTTCTTTTTTTTTCAATTTAAAAGATGTCTTCAAGATTGATGTAAATGCAGAAGGCAATAACATAAATTGCATTTCGTTTTTAAATCATTTTTCTGGCTTTGATGTTTATTCAAGTTTTTATTTTTATTTTATCTTATTTTTATTTTATTTTATTTTTATATTAGATTTTCTTTTTCTTTTTTTTTATTTGTTGAAGATTAGTTTTTACAATAGTAAAGTTTCAGATTTTCAATGGATTATTTTTATTTTATGAAAATCTATTTGATATTTATTTATAACAACTGAAGCGGAAATTATTGACAGGATATTGAATTTAGCAATAACATAAAGCAATAACTTGTTTAATAATTTGGAAATGTTATGACTATGAGACATAAAATTTATAAAAAATTTGTTACTAATCACATTTATTTAAATTTTAAAGATAGAACACGCTTAGAAAATTATTTGTTTTACTATACAAGCCAATAAAGTGAAAATTTCAAAAGTTTGTAAACGATTTTATCTTTTTTTTGTCAAAAGGGTATTATTAGAAAGAATACTTTGAATGATGATAGAACAGTATAGAAATTTTTACTTTTTGCAATTTTTATAATTTCAAAATTCTTATTTAGAAAGAAAAAAACAGAAAGAAAAGTAAACTTTTACATTAATTGCTACAGTTATATTTTCCTAATTCGATCCTTTTTTAAAGTAAAAATTTTATAGTAAACAAAAACAATTTTCTATTACGCTTGCTTTCAAAATATTAACCAACTTTTCAATAAACAAATACAGCAAAATATTGCAAATTTTCGCTTCTTTTTTTTTTAATTAAATTGGTCTTTTGATATAAACAAATTCTTATTTTCCATCAGAGTAATTAAAGATTACTTTTTAGTAATTATAGCTAAGATATGTATTTATAAAATGCAAAAATAATTTTTCGATAGATTTTTATCAAGTTATTTTAATAACATTTTAAAATCAATATAATTTTTTTATTAAAGCTATCATTTATTTTATTGTTTGGTTTTTTTTTTGTGGTCGATTTAGAATATTGAGAGCTACAAGAAAAGTTTTTCTTGTAAACATTTCATATATCTCTAGATAAAACATTCATTTTATCAACTAAAAAAAAAAAGAAAAACTAAAAATTATTTGTTTTACTAAAACATTAAGTGTTTAAAAAAGAATATATAGTCAGCAAAATCCCATTAATTCTTTATTTGTTTTCATTTCCTAAATGCACTTCAGTAGATTAATTCCAGTGACAAAGTACAAACCTACAAGTCTTAAGAAATTTACGACAATTTCACTCTTCTTCAAAAAAGCCAGAATAAATACATGCGACATATATAAAGAGACACAGAGAGAGAATTGAAAAGCGCATCGAGAGTATACTATATGAAGAGACCTACATTTTCTCTCCTAACGAGAAGCAATTATTTTTAATCCACCTGTATATTTCCACATCTCTACTATAGCGTTGTCAAGTCAATGGGAAGCATTATTGTGCACTAACTTTCTTTCGTAATTATTGTCGGCAATAAATACTAAACTGCCATAAGCACATGCGAAATACTGCATATTGCATATAGAGGAGTAGATAGTACAATTCATGTAGTTGTAGAGGAATATCTAAGCAATCAATTTCGTGACACAGAATTGGGCAATCAAACGTTTTCCCACAAGACAACCCAACTCTCTTAGAACTTGGACTCTTGGAACTTACTGCTTCTCCTGTTTTAATGCCTTTCTGCTTTTCTCTTCTCGAGCGCTGCAGCAAGCACTATTAAAACTATTTTTATAATAAAGGCGTTTTCTTCAAGTGCTAATTATTTACGAGCCATTCATAATTGAACGTAGGAAATACCGAGAAGTGAATAACAACAACGCACATATAAACAAAAAGTCGTGTGCTGTGTGTTTATATAAATTGAGGTCAATTGGGCAACTTTGGAAACGTTTGGACTTCATTCAAGAACATCGCATTTCTTTTTCCAAGTGTTATGCAGCATCTTCGTTTCCTAAAAGTACATGACCGGTGATTTTCTACATATAAAGAATGCCACTTTTTTCATTTTGTTTTTTCTTGTAAAGAGTAAAATAAATAATTTTTTCATCATAAAAATGCTCTATTTCTTGGAAAATCAACAAAGTAATTTTTGTCGGCACAATTATGACACGATGATTTATTTGCTCCTAAATGCGAGATAAGAACGTCAAATATAAGCGTGATAAGAAAGTTAAAAAAGTGATAAAGAGAGTATATTCTGTAATTAATTACTTTGTAAGTATTTCACAACGTTTAGTTCAACTACGGAAAACTAAAACAAACAAAAAACTCCAATGAGAACTATGGAAACTTGGAACTTCCATAAAATCAACAAGAAAATTGCAATTTAATTTACTCTTCTTCTTCTAATTGCTTAATTAGTTACGATTTGTTAGTTTTCCGTTGAGAAATGCAATGAAATTACCTGTCTAATGCTTCTTTTTGTCTGTTTTTCCCTGTAAAAGATCCGATCATTAGCAACTAAGGATATTTCTAAATCTCTCCATTTGCGCATTATTTTATAAATAGATACAAATTAATTAATTAATTGAAATCTTCTCCACTGGAAATTTGCAACTTAGCAACATCCGCTAAGTATCTATTATTTATATTTATCGAAAATCCTTCATTACGCAACGTTTTCAGAAATGAAAAGCGCGCAAAACCAAATTAAATTAGCTTTTTCTAATTTTAGAACCACTCGACTCAAAAAAAAAAAAGAAAATAAGAAGTGAACGACAAACGAAAATAAACTCTAATAAACGATTCACACTTATTTCTTTTACGGCCGTTTATTTAATAAACAATGACTTCCCGTTTAATTTCGAATCAACTCTGCATCCATACACAGCAACAATTTTCAATTTAAACAATCTGTTTAAATGCACACTATGGGTATAATGAATAAATATAGAGAATTATAGACGACGGTGCTTTAGAATTCTTTATTTTTTCATTTTGTTTTTTTTTTCTTAAGGAACAAAAATATCGTTTGTAAAAAAAATTATATGCCTTGCAAGTTTTTATATGTTTTGTGTCTGTCTGCCTCTGGAGATTCGGAAACTGTTCTGGCATACTAATGAGATGTGAAGAGACTAGTTATCGCAACATCAAAATGATGGAGACAACAGACAAACTTATTGCTTGTGTCGCTTCTCTTTTCTTTGTATATCAGTTTGAGCTTTCTCTGGAAAATTTGTCTGCTGGCTGTATTATTTATTCAATAGGTGTTTTAAAATCTTCTTGATGCGTTTATTCCTTTGTCGTATCATTTCTTTATAGCTGGTTATTTTTTTAAACAGCTTTGACGACTAAGAAATCGATATAAATTTTATATTTTTATTTTATATAATATAAAGATAGAGTTTAAAAAATTGCAGGTTTTGTAAATAAAGGACTTTTAAATTACCTAAAAGTTTTGTTTTAGTTTTAAGATTTTTTTTTTAATCCGTTAAAAATTGATTATTATGACGCTTATGCTTTTTATAATGTTTAATAAATTTTTAAAGTTCAAAAATAAATTTTCTAACAATAAATATTATACGACTTTAATATGGCTCTTTATTTTTTGCTGAAAACTAATTTATTTTTAGAAGCAACAGGATTACTTAAGTTTATGCAAATTTTTAACCTTTTTGTTCTTAGCTTTTTTGTCTTTTTGTCATTTATAAGCAAATTACTATTTTGGGTCATTCTCACACAATAAAATTTAAATTTTTGCTTTAAAAAAAAAGTAGATGATAATAATTATATCTACAAGATGAAGCATTAAAAAGTAAATAACAATTATTATTTTAGTTTGTAATTATACAGTTCCTAAATTTATAGTTTTTCTTTTTTTTTTGCAAAAAAGGTAATTGTATCTAATAATGTTTTAATATTTCAGCTTATTTGAAAACTAAGAAAATGGTTTTAAATCAAAAACATTAACAAGAAAAATTATTAAATTTAAAAATTGACTCCACACTTAAAAATATAACGTAAAACACGATTTTCCTTTTATTTTTTTCTAAATTTTTCAGTATTTATAAAACAAAATATTTTTTTCAAACTTTTCAGGAACATTTAAGTTAATGATACTGCGATAAATCTTAAAAAGAAATCAAACTTCATCACAATTTGCTGCATTAGAGGAAAAATGTTAAAAAATAATCAGCAAAAAAACGTTATTTCACAAATTTCCCAAATTAATAAGCATTACTTTATAATAATTAAAACAAAAAATTAATTTGCCAAAAAAAAATAACCGGAAAAAGTAGCACTTTCGAAAATAATACCCTACAACTTCCGATATTCCAGATACATTGGTGAAACATAGCCGTCATTACTGCGTCTGCACGTCATAAAGAAAGTTTGATAAATTTGCCGATAACAGAGCACCATTTCTCTATTGTTCCTCTAGAAACAATTCCAACTTTTCGAACAAATCACCGGCACGCGCTTCACTCAACTCACACCATAATACCCCTAGTACCGCACCAAATCGAACCGAATTGATAATCTGACCACGTTTCCTCTGTTACGTCTACGGTTTTCCATCGTTCCTTCGTTCGATAAAACGAACAAACAAAAAAAAAAAAAAAACAAGAAACCAACGAAACAATCGGGCTCGTCTGTAATTGCAGACCATTGTTTAGAGCAATTACTCATAGACCACAGTATGTTCTAATTACCGTATTAAAGTACAAACTTATACCACACATATAAAATCGTCATCTACCTACATTGTAGTCTACTAAAGTCCACAATAAATGATTAAATTTAGCACGGTACATTTGAACCTGAAAAGTTTGAAACAACCACAGGTAAAATAATTATTTGCAAAAGTGCAGCTAAACTAAATTAAGAGCGCCGAGATTAAATTCCGAAAGGCCGCCAAGAAGTGCATTTCGCGAAACGAGTCAAACGGCACGAGCCGCTCCTTTATAAACGACCCGAAGACAAGTGCTATTGCTGCACGAAGAGGAGACTCCTCTCGAGACTTCTTTTACAACTTCTCCGGCTCTTCTTGTAAATCTATCTGTGCGCGCAAACTACGATTGCACTTAAGTGCAACACGTGTCATCAACGGTGCCAACGTAATTGTGTCGTTCTTAAACACCCGCTGATCCCGGCAATTAATTAACCGATTAACGTTCACGGCTTTAGTCTATTTGACTTCGCTTTTATTGCTAATAAGCTTATTGGTACTTAATGTATGCGGGGAATACATGTGGAGGTTTTAATGTGCTCATAGTACATTCAGAATTTATTTATATAGCCGTTGTAAAAGTAAAATAGCTAAAGCAAAAAGCAAATGCAAAGTACAAATAGCGAAAGAGAGTCATTGAACACTGCTGAAATCAGTCGTTTCGCGTTTTCCAATACCAAGAAAGAGACGCCATAAACGCGTCTTATCGCCATTATTACGTAAATATATATATAGTACATATGTATGTACAGTAAATAAGCGTAATATTTTTTTTAAACTACGGATTGTGCACAGGTTTATTTGTTAATACTTATGTAAAGTCAGGTTGTTATCATAATAAATCCTTCAAGTAAATACCTGCATAGCTTTGCAAGTCACAACCTTACAACTTGAAAAATATATTTTCCTGGTGACGTTTTAAGCGATTTTCCTTTGTTTGAACAAGATTTAAAAAAAGAAATTTTTTCAGAGAATTACTAAGAATTTATTTGTTATTTATTTATTAATATATTTGTTGATTTGTTTTTTGCAGCAGCTATGAGTAGGACAATCATTTGATTTCTAACTAATAAATAATTAATTATTTTAATTGACATCAATTGAAACCAGTTACTGCTAGTGATAAGTGTTTTGTATGTTTCAACTCTTATAAGTCTTAACTCTATATAAGCAAATATTATCGATAGGAATAAATTTATTTATTTTTGTGGTTTCTTTGAATTTTCGATTAGTCCATTTGTAAATATTTAAAATATTAAATGAAAATTCTAATGCAATTAGAATTAATTGGATTTATAATTTTTTATTCCTTTCTTCATTAATTGCTTCGAGATTTTAACCCAATTTTTTCATTTGATGTGTTTTTTTTTTGTTAAATATTTGCTTAAAACATATACTCCAAATTGTTATTTACTGTTACAAAAATATTTTCATTTTTTTTTTTTTTAATTTGACTGAAGTTAATGGTGATAAAACTGATAAATCTAATTTACTTTAAATGATTATATTGCAGACATAATAAAGTATTTTATTGCTCATCATATAATGAAAAGTAGATATGAACACCGTTTATGACTTACTTTTTATTTTGTTCGCTGTATTATCGGCGTTATTTGCTGTTTAAACAAATGTAGATTACACTTTAATGACATTAAGTCTTTTTTTTAAATTTTTATCTGCGAAAAAATAAGTCAATGTAAAAATCATTTAAAAAGATTTTTTTTAAGTATAATTGATTTGGCATTGGAAAAACAGCATGAAAAACAAGAACCGACAATATTAAAATTTTATATTTTAAATGAATTTAAAGAGTTTTAAATGAAAGTTTTTTTTTTATGAAATAAATTAAAATGAAAATTGAAGCTACAACTTAAAAAAATATTTTTTTTTTCAAAAATTATTTATTTCTTTCTTAAATTATAATTTAAAATACACCAAAACCAAGTTTTATTTAAATTTTACTTTTTATTTGCAAAAACAAAGATAAGTTACTGCAAAAAAATCTATTTGCAAATACAAAAATAAGCTAATGCAAAAAATAATTTAAAAATCGCTTTTAAAAGTGCTACCAAATTTATTTTTCCATAAAAATCAACACTTCAAAAACAAATTTAATTAACATTTAAAAAAGAAAAACCGCACCACAAGGAAAAAACACTGCAAGGACACAGCTTACAAACCTACATTTCGCCAATTACATTTGTTCATGAACAAACGTTAAATGATATACAATTATACTTGATACACATTCAACAAAACAAAAAAATTGATCTTGTATTCATTACGTTTTTCCTTTAATTAAACAAACAAATAAGCAGTTATTTAATGAAACGAAACACAAACCGTATTTACTCACCGGCTAAATATGGCAGAACAAATGCGTCCGGTGTGGAAAAATTCTCCCCCTGGAACAGAAAAAAAAAAAACAAGGTTATTATTCGCAGACCTTTGCATTCGAAATAAACCTGCAACCTTTGATAAGCTTTGGCCTCCATCATCATACAAAACCTACACTGGCAATAGCATGCCAAATTCACAGTTCACACAAATGAAACAAACACTCACAAAAAAAAGGATATGAAAATGAAACAAAACCCGAGGTTAAAGCGTTGAAAAGCAACTTGACGTTGTAACGAATCAAATTAATAAATCACGCGGGGGGAAAAATGCAGTCGGAAATGCAAATGTCCAATGGCATCCTCCGGCTATAAATTCCTTCCATCTAAAATCTAATTTCTAACGCTTATTAAAGCGTTTACCCATTTTACCGATATATTTTATAAATTTTTAAATTATAAATTTATAAACTATAAAGAGAGCTACCAGTTGAAGATAGAGGAGATATTAGATATTAGATATTATATTCACCTGATATGCAGATCGCAGACCGAAAGCGCGTAGAATATTCAGGTCAAACTGATTCCTTCCTGTCTAGCTTAGCTGCTTGAATTTTACGGAATTACTTATACAGGGTGTTTGAAAAACAAAATAAATCCAAAAATAAATAATGGTAATTCCAATAAAAAAATAAAGTAGCAAAAAAACGATAAAATCTTTAATAATAATCGCAACTAATTGCTATTCAGTAATTAATTTCCCTATGAAAAAAATCCAGTGCTCATCAATTATCCGCTTTAGCCGCATATGGAAACACAAATTACAGTTAGAAGTAACAACAACAGCTATACAGAAAATACAGAGTTGGAAATGTAAGCATCTCTAATTCCTAGCGAAGAATAGAGAGAAGAGCAAGAGATGCACGCAGCATCGGTTGATGGCTGCTGGTTAAGGGAATCTGGCTCGTTCCGAAGAGTCAGTTAAACGCGACTAACAGTTGTCATGTATATTCAGCTACAGTACACAGTATACGCTATATTAGTGTGTTGCAATGGGTAATTAATTGCACACAATAATCCGTTTTACCATTAGCCAGATGCTTCTGATAAACGAGCGCAGATTGAAAGATACAAGCGCGCATGCAAAAATTTTGTTCCACTTTGACGACTCGCTAATTACTATACGCCATGTGCCATTCTTTTAATTTAATTGCCTGTTTTTCGCATGCAGAGCGCTAAGAGCTATTGTAATGATTATGTCATTATTAAATTGGCCGATGTAAATTTTGCTAGTTTGCTAGTGTTTTTTTAAAAACTATACACACCGTTTAAACTTGTTGCTTTCGCTGTATTTTTAATTTTTACGGCTTAATTTGAACGAAATGATTTATGCTAATTTTTACGACGTTATTAGTATGCATTTTGCTAAAAAGAGGTGTTTTGTAGTTTTTATTGCTACTGTCTAAAGTGTTTGTCTTAGAGAAACTGCAAGGACTTGCTGATGTTAATTATTTGTTGGTATAATATATTATAGTATGTAGCAATAATGCAATAAAAGTATTGTAATAATTATTTCGAATAAATATTGATGTGCGGTTTTGGTTTTTCAATTGTTTTCCGCGGTTGAAAACAGCTTTCTCTGTTTGTTCATTAAACATTAAACTTTTGGTTTTTGACACACACAAAAAATTAATCAAATAATTTCTAATTATTGCTGGGTTTTGTTGTCAAGAAGTGTGTTGTACAATTTCCTATACAAACTTCTGTAATTAGTTATTTGTTAATAATAGATAATGAAATTTGAGGTGAGAAAGGATTTGTTATGGTTTTGAAATAAATCATTTATGCAACATATAAAATTTTAAAAAAACTTAAGTTTTCCATTTGCAGTTTAGTTTTTTGAAACTATTTACTTTATTTAATGTTATTAAAATACTTGTTCCCATTATTTGTGTACTTTTAAAACATTTTAATTTTTTTTTCAATTCGATGTAATTTTTTTTTTAAGATTTAAACAGAAATCCAAAAATTATGTATTTTGTAATTTAAATATAAATTCAATTTTTTTTTTATGTTTAACGGTTTCAATAATTGCAAATAAACACTAAAATAAATTTTTAGATGCATTTTAAATAAGCCGATTACACTTTCCAATAAATGGAAGATTTAATCCGGCGGTTTTTCTATAGTTATAGATTATCAATGGCGCAACATTACCTAATACCACTTTAAATTTAATGTTTCAGACATTCCTTATCCAATCAAATAACGGATAACAAGAAAATACCAAAAATGCACTTGGCAACACTTTAAAAATCCCTAAAAATTAAAAATTTCGCTTTGCGAAAAACAAAATCTAATCAGCCACCCATGATGTGAGTAAGTAATTAATGCCGATCGAGTAATACTAAATGGGTGCCAATATGGGAAAAAACACGTCGCTGCTGGACGCCCTTCCTTCCGGCCAAGGCACCTTGCATGTCGTGATGCTGGGCCTGGACTCTGCGGGCAAGACGACCGCCCTGTATCGACTCAAGTTCGACCAGTACCTGAACACAGTGCCAACGATCGGCTTCAACTGCGAGAAAGTCAAGGGAACGATCGGCAAGGCGAAAGGTATCAATTTCCTGGTGTGGGACGTGGGCGGACAGGAGAAGCTGCGACCGTTATGGAAATCGTACACGCGCTGCACCGACGGCATCGTCTTCGTACTGGACAGCGTCGACGTGGAGCGCATGGAGGAAGCCAAGATGGAACTGATCCGGACTGCGAAAGCGCCTGAAAATTCCGGTGTGCCTATTTTGGTGCTAGCTAATAAACAAGACTTGCCGGCGGCCAGGGAGCCCAGGGATCTGGAGAAGTTGCTAGGGCTGACGGAACTCGGGGGCGGCAGCTCGGCTCACTTGTGGCACGTGCAGCCGGCGTGCGCCATCACCGGCGACGGCTTGCACGAAGGCCTCGAGGTCCTCTACGAGATGATCCTCAAGAGGAGGAAATTGGCGAAAATGTGCAAAAAGAAAACTGGGTAAGTGAAGACGATACTTGTAGCAGGTATACGTTTTTTACGTGTTTAAGGGCGTTAATTACTTTCGTCAGTTTTATGCTGTTTTTAAATACTTATTTTACGACAAAAGTTTTGTACTTTTTTTTTTTTTTTATAAAAGTTTACCGTAATTTATCATTTTTGTTTGATTACATTTTTACCTTGTTTAGAGTAAATTGGTGAAATAAATTAAATTTGTAAGCTTTCAATACTTTTTTTTATATTTTGACTTGCAAAATTGATTCTAAAAATTATTATATTTTAGATTCTTAATTTAATAATTAAAAAATAAATATTTTAAAGAAATAAATAAATTAAAAATTGATATTTTATTTATTAAGCTCTAAAATTATTTCTTAACTTTAAATACCAACGATAAAAAAGTTATCGCACTTTTTCTTAATAATTTAATAATTATAATTTTCTAAAAATCATAAGCCACAGACACAGCAAAAATTATATTTTAAAATTGTTATTTAAACTTTCTAATTTGTTATATTAGTATTATTAAATTTAGAATCTATGAAAAATTTAAAATTCCCCCAAATTAAATAAATACAGATGCAATGAAAAAAAAAAAATTCATAAAATTATTATTTTTAACAAAACAAAACTTTTTTAATTGTGGTTTAAATGCAAAGAAATAAATTTATACATATTTTTTTAATAGATCTCCATTGAGTTTTTAAGAAAATTAAACACTTTTCCTGCCAAAATCAAACAAAAACAAAAAAAGTAAATAGGAAAAATGAAAATTATTTTGTAAACTTTTCCAAATATTTCCAAAATTCGGATCACTTAATAACTTGGACAGGTTTTTTTTCACTATCCGTAAGCAATGTAAATGATTATTAATGATGACAGGTTTTAAAAGCATGTCTAAACCAAACTATTCGACATTTTATTTATTCGAATAATAGCTGGAAATTCACATGGCAGTTGGATCATCTTTCAAATGCATCACAATTCTCTTTAATTTGTGAGGGTTTTATCAAAAAAACCTCATCTCTAATTTGTCATGACATTCTTATTAAGTTTTTATTTTTTATTAATAAACTCTAGGAAATCTTCAATAGCTGTTTTTCATCAACAACTATAAAAAACCAAATAACATATTGGCAGAAAAAAGAAGAACTAAACAGAAAAAGTAAAAATAGACGAAAGTAATTAACGCACCACCCCAAAAGAAGCTGACAGCACATAATTAACTTTTGCTTTTTTGATTTTGCAGTTTTACCGCCTAAATAAAAAAATAAAACTCATCAACGCACCAATCACAATCGATAATAATCCTGTGCACTCATTAATTAAGGAGATTCATTAGATTTTTATATATAACCGAAGAGCGCCATTTTTCTATTTATAACCACGGGTGTAAATAACGAGCTCGAAATTACAAATGAACTAATTAAATTAACCTGTAAAGTGTACTTTTTAGTGCGCTAAATGAAAAAAAGTCAATAACTTTAGAAGCATCTTAAATTAAAATTTAAATAATTAAAACACAAAAAAAAGTAAGGCAAAAAAGTAATTGATTTTTGCATAAATTTAGTAGCACATAGCACAATCATCAAAAAAAAAAAAAAAAAAATATATATTAGACATATCATCATTCATTTGTTCTGTTATGTGCGTCATCACAAATCAATGTGCTTTAATTGTTACATGCTTAATTGTTTCTCAATCAATGGAATAGAAATTGCATTTTGCACCGCTAAAAAATAACAACAATTTCGTATTTCAATTAAATGTTAACACATAATTTAAATATTTCAAAACTACAAAAACAAAACAAAAATTCCCAGCTAATTTTTTGGAATTCTCTTTGTTAGATGTTGCACGCATTGATCGCTTGCATCCTCCAAACGACTTAATCAAGCGAAAGTGAAAATATGCTGAAGAACAACATTTTTCCATTTTAATTTCTATAGTATAGAAATTGAACAGTAGAGCAAACGAAGAGATTCTTGAAAACAATTAATAAAAAAGCGAACGAAGAAAAAAAAAGAGAGCACATATTGTAGAATCCTATATGAAAAGGAGAGAAAGAGAGCGCGAATTAAAAGAGTATAAGAAAAGTTTAAGAAAGAAAAAGAAGTCTGTGAATCTTTTACGTGTGTGGCTGTATGATTTAATGATGGATGTTGCTGATAAGCATGGGAGAAGAAAGTGTTTCAGTCTCTTGTTTGTCTCCAGCAGCATTATATACGTGTGTTATACATATTGTAAGACACGATCCTTGTTATTGTTGTTAATTAATAAGCAATTTCGTTCTCATCCACATTACACATATTCAGAGAAAAAAAAATTAAATTAGCATAGAACACACATCGAAAGGAATAGATAAACCAAAGTTGTAATTTTAGTTTTGTATTATTTGTTTGTTTTGTTAATGAGATAAAAGTTTATTACGTCATCAACACTAAGAATTTATAGTAATTTTTGTTAATTTTCCATTAAAAACAAGAAGAAAAACAAATAACAGTTACCATTTTGTCATTTGTTTTCACAATTTATTTTTGTATTTAAATTTTTCTTGATTTAAATATGAAAAAGTAAAACACTAAGCAGCTTATGAATTATAATTTAATTTTAAACGATCGGGTGATATAATCAATATAATATTAATATACTTTTTTAAGAGAAAATTAGTTTTTTAATGGTAAAAACTGTAAAAATTGCTTTTCGTATTTTTCTCCAATTAAATTTAAAAAAAGTAAAGTAAAAATTTTAAAAAATAAATAGCACCACGCATATTCTAAATGATGATCAATAAGACTTAAATATGTAACGCGTCAAGTAATTGTTTTTTAATTAGCGGAGAGCGTGAGGTGAAAGTCCTTCAGTTTGCGCTGTAATTATGATACAGAAACAACATACGAAAAACTTTTTTCTAATTATTATCTAATGAAATATATATATATATGTATGATATTGTGGTAAAATTAGAGATCCCCCGGAAATTTTGCCCTCCATTTTGCAAATTAGGAATTAATTACGCGCGATGAATATATTCCTATATTATTATCTGGTATAAATAAACTTATTAATTATAATTATCCACACACGAGCCATACCTTCAATTGTTATTCTAATTATCATTAAGTAATGTAGTATACGGGGTGTTCCCAAAAAAAGAGTTTCATCGCTTTGATTTAAACTTTTTCAATATGATTTTAAACAAAGTTTACCATTTAGATTTTTTAAATTGAAGCAATTCGTTTAAATTTAGAATATTTAAGTGATGTAAATTTTTCCTTGGGAACACCGTGTGTAATATGCGACTACACTTAACTTAAGATAAAATATTTATTGTAGATATTATTTTAATAACGTATAAATAATAATTGAAAGGAGAAGAAGAAGAAAGAAAAAAAAATGATTACTAGAAATACCCAAACTGTAAATATTTATTTGTACTACTATGTAATTTAAGTATATACTATATAATTATTATGTATGTGTATAAAGTACATGGTACGAATGTAAAGAAAACTGTTTTTCTAATTTGCATATTATGTGGTTTTAGTATTTACATACTGTACATGTATAAACTGTGAAAATATTTATGAAATATACGAAATATTTCCTTGTTTTTCCTATGAATTATGCAAAATTATTTACTTTTTTCAAGTTCCAGGAATTCAATACACAGACCGAGTATAGTAATTATCACGCGGAATTAAATATATTACATTTCAGATAACATTGTTTTATTAAAAACTAAAATATAAATAAAATATTAAATAAATAAAAAATGATTAGGTTGTGAAAACAGAAAACGGAAAGAGGAAAACCCAATAAACAAATTGTTAATTGTCGGAGCGAGGGAAATTAAAAGGGTTACGCCAGTCTGCATGCTTCATTTAACTTTATCAGGTTTTAAACAGTCTACCATGGATGATGGCTTTGCAGAATGAATACTGCGGGAGCAGATGTTTCCTCCTTTCGTTATTATGCACGTCTCTCCGATTTCATGCCCTTCTGAACATCCCTTCGGATTTTTTAACAAGCAGCAGGTAAGTCACTCAGATGGTTTGCTTTGATTAAATATACCAAGAATTGTACTAAGAATGGCCTAATGCACAACAACTGGTTTTGCTTCTGCTTTTGCTTCTTCTGCATCGGATGTTGAGCTGTTTGGGCAGATGAAGAAATTCACGATGTCACGAAAATGTTGAATTTACACTGGCAGAAGTAGCAAGGCACAAGGCACCGAAAAAGCCGCAACAACTTTTTACTATCATTGTCGCCCCGTCAACGAAGAATATTTTATTATTCCGACTTGTTTCTATAAAGGCTTCGTTGCACATAAAAGTGCACACCTGAGTAATGGAATTTCTACAGGGTTGTCTGTTTTTTAGGGGATTTTTCTGAATTTTTGTTTGAAATTCCCTTTTTTTTTTCTGCTTAAAAGGATTAAATATTGGATAATCTATCATTTAATTTATTTGCAATTTATTTTTAATAAAAAAAATTGTTTTGTTTTAACGGTTATTACTTTTTAGTGTTATTATAAAACTAATTAACTAATTTAAATGTGAAATGTGGAAAGTTAATTTTAAACTGAAAGCGCAGTGCATTCAAAGTATTGGGTATTCCCAGATGCATCGATAATGCAGGTGAAAGGTTATTTGTTAAATGCAAAAATAATTGAGTTTATATCTGCACACACAAAAAAAATCAACTTGGAAAATTTTGCTGCATCATTTCAGTAAGTAGAATGTAAAAAATGAGAAAGTAAGTTTTTAATTGAAAATCCGTTACTTGCAAAATTGCAAAAATTAAATATAAATTCAAAATTAATTGTCTGTTAAATTGTGCTGTTTTTTGGCATTGTATTTTTAAAGAAAATAAAGAAAAGTTTAAAAATTATTTATATAAAATAATAACAAAAGATTTAAAAACAAATTAATTATTTATGAGAAAATTACTTTATAATTTATAAATTTTAAATTATCGGTAATTTGAATTTAGTAACAAAATACTAAAAGACTTTCTTCAATTGTAAATTGCAAACAATAAAACTTTAAAACCGAAGAACCTGTATACAAAGTAAGTTTTATGTGAAGCCATTTACAAACAAATTGTGCCGTTGCATTTCGCCAAACGTATTTTGTTACAAAAAGTTGTAATTTTACGATCCCAACGAGACCCGCAATTTTTCCAACAATTGTTCGGCGTAATTTTTACGTGCTTTTTTTTACATGAAAACACAAAAGAACCCATACAAAAAAAACAACACGATACTCGCAATAATGCTAAGGATATTCCTCATCGAAATAACGGGAATGATAAATAGACCAAGATATAGCTCTGGTTCGTGTCGAAGGAAACCCCTAAGGTACAAATTACAGGGCGTAAGGGTCGGAATCCCTTAAATGCACCACCGAACAAATAATGGTGCGGGATTATAGACTTGACTATCCTACCACTGTGCAGAAGTAGAAACTTTATGTAAATGAAAAGGTACCTTAGTACCTTTTTGGTCTCAGGCATCAGGTTACGAATGATTTAATTAGGTGATTTATATGCCAAATCGACGTTTTCGCAATTAAGCTTCACTGACTGCTTTCTCGTCTTCTTTCACGTGCTGCTAAATTCGGGTAATCTTTTCTGACAACCGCACTAAGTGTTTTCTTCGTTTTTTTTTTCTTTCTTTTTTCGATTCGGCGTTTCTTCGATTCTTGTTTTATTGATTTTAACTTTTACTATGCGTGTTCTCTTTCTTTAGGCTTAGCCGTGGTTGAAAAAAAAGTTTTAAAAGAAGAAAACGATTCAATGGATGCGTTAAGAAAATTGTTTCGGCACAATACTCTCTTTCGGATACAACAGTGGCAAGTAGCTTCAAAGGAGTTGTAGTTTTTAACTTTTTTTTTCGCTTTGCACTTTTTTTTATTGAATAAAAAAATCTAAAGAAACCTTTTCAGCATAGGTTTTCAATTTTAAATCGTGTTTTTGCTGTTTTATCCTTTTTCAAAAATAATATTTTAAATTATAGGACATAAACATATTTATTATTTACTAAAACAAAAGACAATAAAAATTATGACTACAATAAATTAAATTATGACTATAATATCATAAAGATTCTAAGCAAACATTGAATCTGAAAAATAGTCTAGACATGTTTTTTTAAAAACTGTTCTGTATCGTGCAATAAATGATAATTTATATATTCGAAAAGCTAAAGACCCATTTTGTTTACTCTTTTTCCTGAAGAACGAAGAAAAGCGCACGTAAATTGCCAAATAGTCGGCAATAAAACCGTAAAACAAGTGACGTTAACTTCGATTTATAATTCCACGATATTCGCGACGAACGAATGCGCTGCTCTATAGTACACGAGAAAACTCAATGGTGACGACAACAATAAAAATCCATACATATCGTGGCTGCTATAGAAACGCCAGCAGGAAAACTAGGAAGAAAACCGAAAGAATAAAACATATATATAAATACGTACGTACAGCAGATACAGAGGGAAAAGTTGGTTTTAGAATTCCGCTTATAGAGCACCCAATAATGGCAGTTTCCTCAAGCAGTTTAGATGCTAAAACGCTGCGCTTCCTCCTTCTTAACGCACATCCTGATCCCAGAATCACTTACAAAGAGATTTAAAAATAGCAGTGCGCGCCTCGGAAATTAATTATATAGCGGGAAACCCCTTCGCACTATAAGTCTATCAGCATATGATACGCGTTGCGAGACATGTGGTTGCACATCTAGGGCGTCCAACTTGTCATTTCATTTCATTTCGAATTTACATAGAGGCTTACAAATAGACACCTACGCTCCAATCAAAACTACTCGTATATTATATTATATACGTAGATAAATTATGTATTTGTATAATCTAAATTCTGAACACAAACCAAAGTAGATATTCGTGCTGTGTGAAAACTTTGGTAATAAGTCGACATGAAATGTGACATAAATCAATCGGATTCAAGACATCGCAGCAATATAATCTAAACAATGAAATGCTGTATGTGGCGGCTTGAAAAATAAAAAGGGTCTGGGATATGGGATTTAGGAGTGAATAAGCCTTCCAAATGGCTACAACTGGTGTTATGTTTCGTATAGTAGTATCCTATATATAGGTTGTTCGCATTAAAAGCTTGGAGCTTTACGTTTCGCCGCCGCCGCCGCTCGAAAAAACAAATTTTACCGCTTTTGTATTCGCAGCGGCCCGGTGATAAGCAACTGCAATTAGGATACAACAAACGACGAAATTACCTGCGAGTAATTTCAACGAGAAAGTTTCGTATACCGCACTAATATTTCCATGACAGGACTTAATGAGTCCTAAGTACGAATTTAAAATTAGCTTTTACCGTTTTATACCTCTTTCTTGTAGTATTCTAAAGATGGGAAATTTAGGCAACGTATTTTTGGGGTTTAAACTTAAAGAAAAAAAACCATAGAGAAAATAATATTACACGATGCAACAGATAAATAACGCCAGGAATTATATAATGGATGATATGCATTCTTCATCTTGAGCCGCTTGATCTCGCGAGCAGCAAAGAAGACCACCCAAGTAGATCGTGCGCCTGTTGAATGGTATTTTTCCTTCGGTTTTTGTTCCGGTGTTTCTAGGGAGACTAATTGATAAATACAGTCTGTTGGGAGGCTGTGCGGACTCTCTGCGGGGAAAACCACTCGTAAAATTATTGTGTACTGTGGGATGAAAGTGGCTTATACACTCCATAGGTCTAAAATTAAACCATTGATGTTGTTTAACGTCGAATTTAATTGCACCGATATTGCCTCCCCCGCTTTACTTTCGAAAACAATTTTAATTGCAAATGGATAAACAACACTAGCTTTGTTTTTCACCCTAAACTCCAAACGAAGACACCACTGCAGCAGCATTCATACAGGCAGAAACAATAAATTAATTTCGAAAGATTGATTGAATCGATAGTGCGGCGGCGTTGATTTAAATATGAGTTTTCCCATTTCGGGGGGTCGCCGCCAATTCCGCCGTTGCTGCTGCTGCTGCTGCTGCTGCTCCCGCTGCCGCTGAAAGAACCAAAAGCAATGGAAAGCGCCAGCCAGAGAGTATTGATCGCACACCCCCCCAAACGCTAATGCTCAACTGGGTTAGTATATTTCCAGACTGACACCGCATAATACCTAAATATCGAGCAGCCCCCCTAAACCGCCTCCCCATTTGCTCTTAGCTCTCCTATCAAGGTCGGTCCCTTTATGACACTACATGTATAATGTAATCTACCGCAGAATGTCATAACTCATAATAAATAATTATTTGCAGCACAAAAAACAGTGTCTTGCCATTTTCATTAACAGTTCGCAACTAGATGTTCCTGAGGGAAATAATAACGAAATTGAACGCGATGTACAGTCGGCAACATCAATCATCAACACCTAGGACACGCTTTCCATTTTCGGGGATTTTTTTCTTAGCGTCTGCAAATCGTGAGAGATTCCAGTCACGAAATGTGCCAAGTTTTCTTTCGGTGCCCGAGTGAAAATTTGTGATTCAGCCCTTCGATGACCTATTTTATCCCTCCCCTTTGATAGCGCCATTCACTTTCTAAATACCCCATCAACGTCAGCATTATCACCGGCTAAATCGCCAAACAAAACATCAATTTTCAACAGCTAAAAATGGCTTTTTTATCTGCGCTACTTGTTTGCGGTGTTCGTCAAGCAGTTTGCCGATCTCTTTTCCGGCCACTAGGTCATTATCGATCAAACATTACCGGTTTGTCGGTTCGTTTGTTAGTACGTGAAAAGAAAATCAAGTGATCGGATCACTCCACAAGGAACTTATTTATCACATCTCGTCATTTATTTCCTGTCGATTCAGACAGATTAAAATAGTTGTGTCATGTTGATTTTTTTTTGTTTGATTTTCTAAAAAAGTAATCGCGATTTTTAAGGGGGTTGTGTTGTTTTAAAACCAACTTGTAACTTGAACTGTATAATTAGCTGCGAAATATGTCGGAAGAGGATACGTCTAGTCTCTTGGTGAACGCACCAATCAGGGTGTCCAAGAAAAAAGCCAAAGATTACAATAAACAGCCAGTTGTGAAGACAAAAACCGCCTTGGAGCGCATCTTCGGCAGCAAGAAATACGCAAAAGACCATTATTTCTCGGACGGCTCGAGGGTGAACGATAGCAATGTGCGAGATGTCCTCAAGGAAGCTTCGCCGTTCAAGTATCCGGAAGATCTGGACGAGTTTGCCTATAAATTAATGTCAAAGGCTTGGGAGTCCTCAACCAGATGCAAAGAGCTACAATTGAAGTACAACGAGCGGTCCAATTATATCACGAGACAACGTAAGGACATCCTGAATAGAATGTACGTTCGCACGAAGGACGTGAAGAGCAATAAGACAATATTGGATATCGATCCGGAGTTCTATACGATTGTCGAAGGAAGGCCCATTAATGTGAAATTCAACATTCACGAGTACATGAAAACTACCCGAGACATCCTGAGGACCAAAATAGTAACAGGATACCGGATGGACGATGCTTTATTGATCGAAGAGAACCTGTTGGAGGAGCAGAACATGATCACCGAAATAACCAAACAGTACATGCTCTATCTGACCACTTTCGAAGAGTACTTAGCTAATGACCACGAAGCATCAATGATGCTTTTACGGCTGAGCGAGAGCGAAACCCAGAAGGCCTATGAGAAGTACGAGGCTTACAGGGAAGTTGCGAAAGAGCTCGGGGTGCTCAAATCGCAGGTGTCCAATATGGAAGAGAAATGGCGCAATGCGAAAATGTACCAAAAGTTTCTCTACTTGGTCAGCCCAATGTACTGGCGCAAGCAATACGACTATTATCATATAGTGCACAAAGAAAGTGGCGATGATGCTGGAAGTGTCGAAGTTGTGGACAGCGCCTTCGATGTGCATCGCGTAGTTACAGAGTACCAATCTTTGGACGATATCATTGAGCACTTCTTGAAGGATTACGAAGACACCAGGGAGCCGATGTTGTTCTTCCAAGAACCCGACGAACTTGTAAAGATATTCCGTTTTATTGAGCTGCAGAATCTGAATTCGTTGTTGCATAGCGAAGAGCTGGCCATACCGCTCGAGAACATAAAGCAGAGCATGGCAGCCACAGAGGAGGCTGCCAATAAACATATCAACGACTTGCAGGAGATCATCAACAACTTGGAGGGCGAAATCTTGTGGGAAGAGGAACGGGCTGTCACGCTGGAAGCGCTCGCCCGGGAATTGATCAACGGCGAATTTCGACGCCTTATTTGCGACGACTCGATACTCAACCTCCTGGTGATCGTCGAAGACGTTTACGAGTCCCGCGTGGCTCCCAACGACGCCAATATATCCGCCTACGAGATGATGAAAGCTATCGAGCTTAAGTACCGCGAGTTTCTTCTCAAACTGGACTTTTTGCCGTACGACAAGGTGAACAAAGCGGAGACCGACTGCTATGCGGAACAGCTGAAGATTATGAAGGTGGCGAAGGAGGCGGCGGCGAAAGTATTGCAAATCGAAAGACTGGTGAAACGACTGAGGAGAATGCTCGAACCGCATGTTGAAAAACATATTAGAGGTATTTCGAATTTAGAATGTCACTTTTTCCATCGTCTTATTAAAATGCAAATACAAAATAAAAATTTGCTGCAGATCCCAAGAAGAGATCAAAGATGCGTCGAACGCAACAGGAGGCGGTGATAACGGAAGAGCCGATAACTGAGGAGGAACGCGAGTACTTTTACTTGTTTACTGATTTCTGCGAAGATACCGATTCCGTGCTGGAATATCGAGAGATTCGAAAGAAGGAGCTGAAAAATGAGGAACAGGTCATTGCACAATATATTCCCAGAGATCAGCAGATCGATTAACAAAATCAATTCAAATCGCGATAAAAAAAAAAAAATTTAAGCGAAAAAAATTCGAATCCAATTTTAAATTTGCTTCTTTTCAAAATTTGTTTATTGATGAGTGTTCATAGGTACTGGAGCAAATGCAACGAGATAAAGAGGAGGCAGAGAAAGCTGCCTTGAACGATACCACTTCGGCCGTAACGAAAACCGCAGCTTCCGCGGCCCACGACCATAGCCCAATGGCAAAAGAAGAGCCCGGTGCTGGACAGCAAGTGGAAAAGGTTTTCAAGACCACTAAATATTAGAGCGGACATCCGGAGTTTGGCGTCCGGAACGGTATAGAGACTATAGAGGAACAATATATGCCGCTGCTCTAATTATACCCATTTATTCATGGTAAGTAATATCCATAGTGGCGCACTAACAATAGCGCAACAATATGAAACACACCTAGTTCGTACAATTACAAGCAATTATGTTGTAGTTGCAGATACTAAAGATACCGACACAGCGAAATTGTGCACTACTGCCAAGGTGCCACTAATTTATTTGTATACATATATACTTTTACAGTCAATATAACAAAATATATATATATATATATATAAACATTTAATTATTAATAGAATGTAATTAATAATTGATTTTTTCTTTTAATACTCGTAAATAAATAAAATACAAAAAAAAGGATTTGGAGGCGCCGGGTATCGATCCCGGTACCTCTCGCATGCTAAGCGAGCGCTCTACCATCTGAGCTACGCCCCCTGTTATAAGAGTAGCTTTGTATTAACTTTTTAAACGTAGAGTTAGTTGTAAAACTACTGATTTTGCAAAAAACTGTTTGTTATAAGAAAACAAAATATTTTTTTAAAGGTTTAAAATTTGTAAATTATAAAATGTTTCCTTAGGAAAAACTTAAGTAAGTTTTTACGCTTTACAGATGTGGCAAACAATAAGAAAAAAATCTCAAAAGAGCAAAACTTGAAAATTGTAACTGTAGTTGCAACAACTTTCTGCAACAAAAACCTAAAACCACGAAAACTTGTACCATTTATTATTAAAACTAATAAATATTTGTGTCTTAAGAAAACTACTTTTCTACTTTTGTAACTTTGCGTTTCGAGTGCACTTCTAAGCAAACGCCAAATATCTGTGGCTGAAAGTAATTTTCTCCGCAGCCGCAATTATAATATCTATGAAAAGAGAGAAGGAAAAAAAAGTTGAGAAATTATTTATCCGTGCGCGCGGTTTCCACTTAATTGAATCCGCAGCAGAGCATTAGAAATAGAAGAGACTTCTCTTTAAGCAGAGAAAATCGCAACGGCATCACAAGAGAGCAAGCCGAGAAGTATAAATCGAGATTGCGGGTAATTGGATTACTTTTTACTTTCTGCCATATTTAAAGCGCAAGCGAATATAGCATATAGTATACCCAAATGGCCGAAGAATATGCCGTCGCATCGGATGACTAGAAAAGTTTCAACTTAATTAAGACCACTTTTCTCCTCAGTCATTGTCTTTCATCTTGTGCATCGCGGTGGAACGTCTTAATAATGAAATATGCAGACTTTTTGCGCTGCAACTTATAAGGAGTATAAGGAAAGCCTTTCTTTGAAATGCTTTTTTTTTCCTTTTATCATTCTGTTGTTGGCCATATTTTTTAAGGAGGCTTAAAGGCCTAACAGTAAGCAGTTTCATTAATTAAAACGCGCCGATGTTGAGCTTTTCTCTTTACAAAGAGCCGTACATTGCATGTGCGGCGTAAAATGTTTTTTGGCACGCCGAGATAATCATTCACGAAAAGAAATTCATAATAATTGAGGTTATTATGTGATGCTAATGTAACGTGTGACCGCAATATCGGCTCTCTCGAACACACCTCTTTCAGATACACTTCGTTCGTCTGTTGTGTCAGCATCGCTCACTCAACACATTATTTTTATTATTATTATGTATGGGTACAAGAAGTGCGAGCATTTTAACTGACCTACTACTAATAAGTAGGAAGTAGCTTGAATTAAGTTCCGCTGAGGAATCCGCAGCCAATGTACCAGGAAACAATAATAAAACTACAATTTGCAAGTAAATTAAAATTGAAAAAAAAAAACAAAAAAAAAACAAAAACTAATTACTACTAATGATAAATCATCTCTGAAGATTGATTCATCTAATACTACAACTTGCGCTTCATTACTCTGTTGGGGGAAAAATGGTGTAAAACCAGTAAACTTTCTTGATTTTGATTCATTAAAACGCGAATCATTTGTCTTCATCCAGCGGATTCTTTTCTTTGTTACATTTTTTCAATTAAAACAGCAAAATTTCTAATTAAAAAAAAAATGTTTCCTTCGTTAGATTTTTTGAAATTCTCTGTAATATAATTGGAAATTCCAGGAAACATTGATGGAGCACCTTTGTAATTATAATAATTAAAAAAAGTTACATAATATTACTAGCTGAGAGAGGGTGAGTCGCTCGATAAAACACTTATTTTTTCTGTTTTTCGCGTTTTTTGTTAGTGCTCGAATAACTTATTTTTAGCAATGCTGACCTCAAAAAGTTCACTAATGCGATGTGGCTAAATGCAGCCCTTTGAAGGCTCGTAAAATAAGAAGGCAATGGTCGTGGTAGTAGATTGGGGGGCGAAAGTAAGCGGCTAATAAAAATTTAAGTACTTTTTTACGAAGGGCGCACGGATGGATATAAATTAATTATCTTGATTAGAAGCACAAGGACTTTTATTACTTTTAATGTCTAACGGGCTGCAAATTAACATAACTTTTTGGTTTTGTTTTTGTTAAGTTTCCAAGGAAATACTTTTGTTTTAAATATCTACAAAATTATGATCAAATAAATTAATAAAATCAATGAAAAGTGATTAATTTATTATTTAGTTTTAACTTTTAGCAATAAACTGAGTCACTTTAATCAGTTTAATCAAAAATCAATGGATGGTAATCTTCAAATGACTAACTGCAACCGAATTGATATTTTTCTAATGACTAACCATCAATATTTTATTTTCTCAGGCATTTTAAGGTAGCCACAAAACATGTAAATCAATTTAGATTACATAGCTGACCACTACTTTAAACTATAAGCTACCAGAGAACCTACAATATGCTACGTATCAAGTATTCCAAAAGAAAAATTCCAAACATAATTATCTTTAAATTCAATTTAATACCCGGTAACTGAAAACCATTTTTTGTTTGATGGTTTGGTTTTTAAAAGCTCGAGGGCAAAAGCGACTATCAGATTTCCACACTAATTAGTTCATTCTTTAATCATGGACTTTTTACATCCCCTATAATTTTCCATTTTGCTTTTTATTTATTGGTTTTTTAATTTTTTCTTAATTTAAAAAGCTAACATTTTTCAAATGAAAAATTTCGTAAATGAAATGAAAGCAACTTTTAACAACATAAGAAAAGTGTTAAAAAAAAAATAAAAAGCAGCAAGTTTTCCAAAACGGATAATTTAGCACATCAAATAAATCAAAACTTGTATATTTCATTTCGTACAAAATATGATTTATTTGACTTTCATTTATATGCCCCAAGTGAGTCCTTCCAAGTTTATTGAATATAAAGTTATTGGTAAAATTTAATACCAAAATAAGTTCTTTACAAAAGAAAAAAAATGGAAATTTCTTCAAAGTATTTGTTACCCAATTAACAATTAATTTCGTTAGTATATTTACAAATCGCTAAAAGTTCACGCTCTGAGGTCATGTATGTTAAACTTTTCATTTAATTTTAAACGAAACCCATTCAATCATAATAATCATCACGAATTCGTAATTTGTAATTTCTTTATTCGACATTTAAACATTGCATTATACTTCGTATAAAGTATTATGATACCGTAGACCTTGAATGGTATCAATCAATAAATTCGACTTTCTCATCGTTAAGCGACTATTATTTCAACGAGAAACAACCAGCATGGCAATCGCCTCTGCTTGCTGCTTTATTGAGCCGATAAATTTCAAGTGAAAGCCTACGTTGCCCAAAAAAGAGTGGGTGAACAGATTAAATGAAGGGCCCGATGAATAATGCGACTTCATTCACGACAACCGCCTCCACTAACACATACACACGCGCACACACAAGCAAACAAATTTACATTTTACACATATGGCACACACTTACACACACTCAAATAAAGCGGAAAATCAGCATTAAGTACATGAGTTACGCTTAAAGCAAGCGATTACAGGAATCAAGGGGAGAAAAGAAGGCACCCTTGTTGGATGCAAGTTCCCACGGTCCCATAAAAGAAACCAAAATCACTGAAGAAGCAACTCCCTCGTCAATGGGGCGACTGCACGACACCAGCGCAAGTTGGTCCTGGCTGACGGGGCTGATGAAATTTTTAGCGTAGAAAAGTGTGCGCCGCATAACAAAAGCGCACCGTCTAAATGTTTCTACAGTACGACGTTAAGTTAGAATGGGCCGTAAAGTGTTTCATCCCGGCCTCAGACCTCAGCGTCTTTTCCTTTCAGCATTTCAGCCCTTCACGTGTGCACCTTTGCACACAGGGCTGTTGTGTGTTGTGCATGTTGCTTTGGGCTCCGGTGCAATAACATCGTTAAAAATTTACCATTCGTTCCGTCCGAGAGATGCACATGTTTCAAAGATGCTGCCTGCATCCTCTGCCCACAAAACGGGAAGATGCATCAGCGTTTATTGTGTGTCTCTGTATGTTCCGTATTTGTGTAGGTGGATAAAAAAACAGGGGATGGGAAAGAAGTATAGTGGTTCCCACATTTATTTCCTTTTTCAAAATCACATGACAAGCGTTTTAATGGCTCAACACACTAAAAATATATTTAGGGTGTAGCTGTGGACAGTTCTTTTATGCAATTTTATATAAATTAAGTTATAAAAAATGTATAAATATTTTTTCTCAAACTTTTTAATGTAAAATTATGAGCAAAGTGTACCACATAAATTAGGTTTATAGTAAATTTTTACTGTTTTTTAGGAGGAGAAACAACTATAAAATTATAATCAATGCCCTTGTTGCATTGTTTTATTTTTATTTGTTAATTAAATACTAAAATTTAAAAAAAAATATAGTATTGAAATTAAATTTTCGCCATTTTTATTTTGAATTTTAAAAGTTAAAAAATAAACAACATATTTTTTTAAACATTTTAATATAAAATTAAATTCAGGATGGACCAAAAATTAGTTCAAAACTAAATCTTAATTGTTTTAATTACAAAATTGATATTTCTGTTATCTAAAAAAAAAATCTCATAACTACTTTGGTTTTTAAAATAGGAGTTAAAACAAAAACATAGACTTTTTTTTTAAATTGAAAATAAATAGTACAGCCTAAATTAAAATTAAATTATAATTGCAATTAAAGCTTGGAAAAAATAAAAATATTATATAACATTAGAAAAGAAAATTGAAAGAAAATAAATCATTTCAAACCATCTTTAAATTTAAATGTTCAGTGTACTGTTTTTACTATTTGATGGTTTAATTTTAGCTATAAAAAATGATTTTTTTGTCATAAAAAAAGCTTAAAACTCTTTAGTTTTCAAACTAAGAGTTAAAACAAAAACATCCCTAAAACACATTTTTTACATTTAGAATCTAATGCCAAAATAAAAATTAAAATATAATTACAACAAAAGCAACGAAAAAAATAATTATAACACTAGAAAAAAAATTTTTGAAAGAAAATGAATAATTTAAAACCTTGTATAAATTTAAATTTTCAGTGCACTCTTTTTGCTGTTCAATGGTTTAATTTAAATTGGTTTAATGTTATTAAGCTTAGAAGTCAAAGGGCACACAGCTGTTGACTTTGTTGTTAACTTGTTGGATGCATGCATTTCATAAATGTCTTTGCTCTCATATAAATACAGTGTATTAATGGTACGCATTAATTAAAAGTGAAATGATTATTATTAATGTATGGTATATGGTGTTCCCATCAGTCCCAGCGGAATTTGCTGTTCCCATTCATTGGTAATTTGCTCTTTTCAGATGCTGCGCTGGTTACGACAACGCAAACTCTTTTACATATATCTCTATACATACATATAGATTATTATTATACATATAGATTGTTATTGTTCTTGCGGGCTTGTTTATTGTTGCGCCTGTCATTGGATTAGGATAGGCGAAACAAGTTGGCGCAATTAAAATTACAATAATCAATATGATGTAATTTATGACTTAAATAACTAATTGATATGCATGCAAGATATGTATTTAAAAGCGCAATTTGTCCGCAATTTCAAAGTACGCTGATTGCTGTAATATCAAAAGACGTCGATGCTTTTACTATTTTTTTTTCTGTTTGTTGTCGACATTGGTTGCAATTGCAATTAAAAATCAAATTAATCTGAGCCGTTTTGAATTTACAATTAAAATAAGATTATTTTTATTTCGATGTTATTTATTAAATAAAACGAAAAAATGTATTGTATTCTTTTAAAATTGTTAATGATGTTTATTTTCTTAATAAGTCAAAAATAAAAATCTCTAAAATTAGGCTAGACATTAATAAAATTTATTTTAAAATACTACAACAAAAATTAACCAACTGATTTTTTTAAATTTAAACAAAAATATTTTAAAGGTACTTTTTATCAGACTCTTAAACCGAATTCAAAATTTTTAATTTAGCTTTTTAATAAATATTATTTCGAAAAATTCATTAAAAACATTTTAAAACAAAGCAAACGCTTTTGAATTCCGCTTAATTCATATTTCAACATAAAAATTTAAAGTTGTGCACTGTAAAATACTAAAAACGATGGTAAAATCCTAAACTATTCAGAAAGCAGTATTTCAGCGAAGGGAATTATAGCAGATTAACGAAAATAAAGGCATTTGCTTATAGAAAGTTAATCTAAGCAATGCACTAAAACATAAATAAATCTTTCGATAGTTGTCAGACAAAACACTTAAGGTAGTTTGTCCAAAGTGTGCCATTACGGCATGATTGTTGTTCGTAAAGTTAATTAAACACGACAGAAATTAGTTTCACCCGCACCAGCAGATATGAGCATAAAGTGCATAAAGTGCGATTCGTCTCCATCGCTACAGAAATAGTTTCTCTAACATTGCATACAACTCCAGCAGTCTCTAAAACTACTAACTCTACTGAGCAAAGGGAAAATTAGAAAATATAAGCCGTCGTCAACTTTATTCTCCGAGCGAGAAACTTCTTTAATTAGAGCAATTTTTAAGTACGCTACTTTTTCGGTAACGGCAAGCGCATAAAGAGCTCTGCACTTTCTCCCAATCAGCGGCACGGCTGTAATGAAATATCGACTGTAATAAAGCGTCAATAATGGGTCGTTAAAAAGCGCTGACCAAATGGTTTTTTTTTGCAAAATTTAGATCACTTTCTTACTGTATCTCTCGTAGTTTACTTTTATTTACTGGAGCCATTATGAAAAAAAAAAAACTAAAAAAAACCACCTGATATTTTATAAAGCTAGCGAAGTTTCCTATATCTAAAACTGTAAAACCAATTAAGACTTATGCGACGGTAAATGGGTTTCGGTAAAAGTTTGCCAGCTAATGTTACACTGCAGCATCATCCCTCTTAGTTTTTGCATAATCGACCCTCCTGTATGCGCTTGCCGTGTTTATGGGGGCTAAAGTTGGGCGCGAGTGGGGAAAAAGTTCGTTCCTCTCACTATTATATATAATAAATTCTAGTAAATTTACGAGCCAGTTTCTTGTGTCTTCAAATAGTGCCATGTTTTTAGTCTAATTGACATTTCCGCAGTAAAAAAAACAGCGTAAATTTAAAAGGGGTTGTAATTGTTTTTTAGCCATAAAATATTATTATTATTGCACATTTTGCACTTCTTTTTGATATTTTATTTAAAAATAAAATGTAATTAAAAAGTAAATTTTAAAAAATTGTAATTAAATTCAATTTTTGTCATGTTTTGCATTTTAAGTTAAGAAAAAGCAAAAACAAAGAAATATAAATTATTAAATATTTGAAAAAAAAATGGGTGACGTCTGAAATAAATGGAATTTAAGAGCGTCCTGAAGTGAAATTACATTTCTTAAAAGTTCATGCAGAAAAACTTCAAAGAAAGGCATTTCAAATGAAAATTCCCTGCTTCCGTTTTGAAAAATTCTATAACTTGTTTCACCCTCCTATTTTCTGTTTTTTTTTTAAGAGTTAAGTAGCACTGATGTCTTTACAATGACTCATGATTTATAGCTTAACAAATGGTTTCAGTTTTAAACTGCAGGAGGAAATCTTACGACACTTTTAATTTTAGTTTTCAAATTTCTCTTATTACTAATTAATAATTATATATATTATTATTTACACTTATTAGTAATTAATGTTAATTATTTGCCAAAACCACACAAAAAAAATTTTTTTTTTTCTAAATAAAATTATATTTTTGCAAAAAATGGATTTTTATCTAACAAAATAAAAACTGGAAAAATCTGTCAAGTCCAAAAGCATCAATTGACTTTTTTTTGTGAAAAAAAAAATAGCAAACAGCAAGAAAGTTGTGAAAACAAAGCAAATAATGTTGGCAAACGTGAGCGTTTTTCCCTTATTTTTGGCGCATAAAGGCGAAATATACAGTGGCCGGGACCAATTGTAACCTCCAGTGTCGTAATGCAGAGGAATATTTCGCTGAATTGCAGAAACAATAAGAGTCGAGTGCGCGAACAATATAGCAGAGCAAAGCTAAAGCTGGGCAAAATTACAAAGTGATCCCAAATAAAGAATCCCATTCTCTAATATTCTATATACTTATCCTTATACTATACTCACACAAAGAAACGCACAGAGATTATTGTTCGTTCTGCCATTACGATATTATTATTTCGCTGTGCAGACAGACATGATCGCCAACTAAAACTCTCATCCAACTTATCCAACACCATTGGATAAGTTACTTCTTCATCGAGAAGTTATTTTCTGTTATTTTGTATGTTGTAATTTTCTGAGCGAAAATTATATTATACACTTTAAATCATTTCTTTGGCACGCCATTTCAAAAATTAGATAAAAAATCATACAAAGAATTAAAAAAAAATATATCTTTAATAAATAATATAATTTTGTAGCTTATTTTAGATCGAAGTTCTTCTTTGGAAATTAACGGGACAAATTGTTATTTAGATTAATTATAATTATATTATGAAAAGGCAATATATCTTTTACTCGTAAGAAGCAAAGGCTGTTTTATTTCGTTCGTTAATGGCAACGGCAATTAATTAGGGTCCTTAGTGAAACCTTATAATTCCGCAGAAAATTTTTTGATTGATGTTATAAGTAATTAATAAGAGCTTATAAGATGTTTTTAGGCTTCAAATTTATAAAGGAAATTCCTTTTTGTACATTTTTTTTAACTTTTTAAAATTTATTTAAAAGTTTTTTATTGTTTTTATTTTCAGAGAAATTATTAATTTCTACACTTTATTAAATTATTTCAAGCATGTCTTGTTTTGAATTAAATAACAATAAAATTGCTGCAAGTTTTATAACATTTTTATAAGCTATGGTTAAAAAAAAACGTTAACAATGAAGAGCAAATAAACATTTTTGCAATTATTTTCGCTTGGTAATAAACACGTCAAACTTGTAATAAGTAAGCAATTTTTAAGTTGTAATATTAAAAATATTTATGGGCGTCGTAAATTCCAAAGTGTCAACAACTTTCCGGCAATGGCACCCCATGAAAATTTTCTACGCTATGGAAACTGAAAAAGTTTGGATTTATGTTGCGGTTTTCTGATCTGTTATTCTGATAACTGATAGAAATAGAAATCAATAAAATTAGCAACTTAATTATTAGAAAAATTTAACAAACCTACATAAAATAACTGAAAATTCTGAAAATTATCTACATTACTAAAGTTCTAAGAATTTTCCTTAAATATTGAAACCAAAAAGGAAAAAAGTAATTTCTTTTTTTTTTTTTTACTTTAAAATGCTTTTTAATACCTTTAAAAAGCATCATCTTTTTGTTTCTTCGAAATTAAACTACTGACCAACTTAAAGTTTATAGTTTTTCTTAAAACAAACAGAAAACTAGTAAAAATAAAATAATTTATTACTAATGCTTTTATAAAACAATAATCTTCACCTTGACAAAGAAAACTATGAACTGTTATAGAAAGAGCAGTAAAGAATAATAATTTTTTTCATTATAATTTTTTATAGCTATACACTACAGCTTATAAGAAAGTTCTAAATGATTTTTACAAACCATTTACATCCTACACGAAGCGAAAATTTATACATGATGACAATGAACTTGGGCGTAACTTCTATGTGTTTTCTATATAAACTATAAATAAAAAGAAATGAAGAAACAGTTTCGAAACGGTACCGGTATTCTTCACTCATCACCGATATCTAGAATAGAAGAACCATCAGAAAGAAGAAAGAAAAAAAAAACGAAGAGGAAGAAGATGTAATGAGGAATTAGATCTCGGAGCTATTGGAATCAATATACAATCTTTACAATCGCTAATACAAATACGGCATCGCGGTGTATTAATTAGCCTCGATGTGTCAGAGAAGCACACACACTAACCCAGTTTAGCAAAGATTTTTTTCTTCTCGGCCACACTCTGCGCTCTGCTCTGACTACGCGATGCCGATGCACAATAATGCAGTGTGCACCGGCGACAGGTTTCATCAGTCAGCGAGCAGGTCCGGGTTCCCGGGGGGCATACCGGAAGTTTAATGCTCGTTGCACTTGCTAATATATGTTACTTTTACTCTGAATGCGAACATTGCACCTCCGAGCAATTACACACAATATACAGGATAACCTTTCTCTTTTGATTTTGGCAATTTTTCTAGTTAGTTACTGTATTTTTTCAGTGCTTTGAGCACAGGGAGGCTATCGACCCGAAGGTCCTTCTGCCATGGTGATGGGGATGCCTACCCAAGCACCACTACCCATATCTTGCCGGCCGTGGGATTCGAACCCATGTTGCTCGGTCCGAAGTCCGGAGCTCGAACCACTGAGCCACGGTCCCGGCTACAATTTTTCTATTTTCACAAAATTATATGTTTTCTTCTAAAAAACAAAATTAATTATATTGCAGTTACTAAATCTGGCAAAGATATATTACTAAGAAGAAAAAGTAGTGTTTTACAAAATAAACGTAAATTTACAGCAGTAAAACTAGAAAAGTTGTAAAACTCAAAATGATTCTTCTATATTAAATTATTACTTAAATTTTAGAAAGAAAGGAATGTCCTATATAGAGTGGCAATTTAAATATTTTTGGCAACTTCTGCAGTTTTAAAGATAAGTATTCGGTTAAATAGTTAAAAAAAAATCATAATTTTACTCCCAGCTTATATCATCCCATTACAAAAATCAGATATGACTCTTGATTCCCGAATTATCCTGAAAAAAAACCCTGAAAATCGTCAATTTTTTATTATTAATTGCAAGAGAACTATCTGTCTTAGGAAAAAAAGTAATAATTGTTCCTAATAGATATCTTTAAGTATAATTCTAAATTCTAAAGTAATTGGAATAAATTATTACAAAAAATCGACAATTTTCAGTTTTTTCTGGATGATTTAATAACCAAGTGACATATTCGATTTTGCTGAAAAGATATAATTTGGGAATAACATTCGGCCCATTTTACCGCCATCCTGTATGTTTAAAATTAAAATGTGCAGTGTACTCGTATACAGTGAGAGGAGAAATGAGAGATCCGCTACTTGTGCATTCCAGCATCCAGTCGTCTTCTGGTTGCACACGAAGAGAATGCAAAACAAGTCATCCAGCTATTATTCGAAAGAGCCTCGCAGGCTTGAAAACGACCGCAACTGCAATTGATTTCCATCGATACCGTCCATCAAAATAAGTACGGGAAAAGAGAAAAATCGAAATTGCAAGAAGTCAGTTGTGATTACACACAGTTATGCAACAGCAGCAGGCAGCAGGCAGCATGCTGCCTCCAATGCTCCACGTACCAATAAACCAATAACCCAATCAATCAATCACGATCCGAGTCTGAGTCCATTAATTCATTGCTGCTTTCAGCCCTTACGAAATTCGCAAGCAATCCGAATGCAATTTAATAAAGTCATGATTGGAATACCCAATTGAACATTATTAACAACAGCTAACCGCAAAGATTGAACAGCCGTCTAGTTTTTCCGCAAATAAAATAAAAACGAATCGACTTTTGTCATCAGATGTATTAACAAAAATAACAATACTTTAAAAATGAGTGGAAAAAAATTGATATGCAGCTCTGTGCTTGCGCTTTTATATTTTTATACCTTCAGGCTACCATTTAACGATCTGCATGCAACAATACCAAGACCCAATTAACCAAAAAATCATCTTACCTGTTCATTGATGCACAATCGCCATTTGGTAGTAGGTCAAACAGTTTGCTGGTGGTCCACTTGTTGTTGATTGCTTGTATTATTCACTATTTCGATGTGTTAATACTGTTAATAGTTAATTATTACCGAGATTAGTACTAAAGCACATTACCGATCACTACTATACGTTGATGTATTTGTTTCACTTTGTTTGTTATTAAGTGTCGCGTAAAGTCCTTTGAAAATTGGTTTCTAAGATGCTTGCTTATTAATAGTTTGTGTAATTAATGTATTAATTGCTGTAATAAGCTTAAAACTTTAGTTTTGAAGAAGAAATTCTTAAAGCACAACTTACCCGGTCAGTGATTTCTGGAATACTGATGGATAGTACTGCGAGCAGCCTCTGTGAGTTGAATTTGGAACCCATTGCAGAAAGCTGTAATTTTTGCTATGTTAGTTGCCTATATAACTTGCACTTATTTTAATTTAAATTTTGTTTAAAAGTTTTAACACTTTACAATACAATTAAATAAAGATTTTTATAATGTACTGATTGGAATAATTAACTATTTATAATTATTTCTTTAATGTAATTGCCATTAAATCTTTAAAATGTCTTTATAAATGGTTCTTTATTTCTTTCAAGTTGATTTTTTTTTAAATATTTTATTTTTTTAGTTAAAGTTAAACATTTCAAACTACTTTAAAGTTAGAAGTATTTAAAAATAAGCAAATTATAAAAGATTATTGTAATAAATTGAATAAGAATTTGAACTCTGAACGATTCTTAATATATAAGAAAAAAGAATGAAAAAAGAAAATTAAAAGACAATTCTCATTGCACAATTTAATTTGATAATAATCCACTTTGAATATTTACAAACAAAACCCATTATTATTATTCATAAAGCCCATTTTCCCATACCCAATTAAATCCTATTGCCAAAATTAGTTTCAATCTTCAGTCTTCGCGATTATTGCAAATGCACAGTTAGCCAAGAGACAAATTAATTAAATCCATTTGTTGAATTAACCACTCTACACAACGATACCGCAATAAATAATAAGCAAATTATGAAACAGAGAACAAACAATACAATAAAGCGACAGAATCGGACCAAGAAAAAAAAAAAAAATAAATAAATAAAAAATAAAAGGCGCGCACCAATAAAACTTAATAATGAGCAGCAGTTCACTCTTGCAATTTGTTGTGGCCACTTTTGTTTTCACTCTTTTAATAATAATTACCGCAGCAAGAGCAAGCGACACAAAACGCAACAAAAACAATAATGAATGTGTAATAATAATTAGAATTATACTGCAGTGCAGGATATACAATCGACACTTGTTCCTATTTAAGTTGCAGACGATTAAAAGTACTTCCTATATGTAGTATAGAGCGATTCAAGAAAGAAATGCTTTCGTAACGATCGTAATTAATAAAGGCAATTAAAGAATTTTACTCGAGACGCCTGCTGCCGGCTGAATATAATAGCGGCTGCTTGGAATTTCGAAACCGGCGGCTAAATATAATGGAAGAAGAAATCATGTTATGCTATGGGTAGTGCAAATTGTCGATTGTTTGTTCTTTTGCCTCTTTCATAATGTTTCTTCGATTGAAAAGCAACGAGCATAAATCGTATATGCCAGAGACGCACTACTGTACTATTATACCTACTAATTTACTAATGAGAAAATGCATGTGGCGACATATTATACAGTGGTTGGCATAGTGTACAATAAAAAGAAATCAAGTATTAAACAATGGATTTGCTTCATTTTAGTTATTTCTTCGGCTTTTGCATTTATACAGGGTGTTCCATTTTGGGTTGCATTGCATGGCTATCTTTGTCTAGAATAGAGACAGAGATTCGGTTAAATGTGCAAAAAAATTTCGAAAAATGAAGCTGAACAAACTGTTTTTTTGTTTGTAAAAATTGAAAATTTTTGGTTCATTAATTATCCCGAAAAAAAAAAAAAC